>JAOBSW010000990.1:0-64561 GCA_026214975.1 Gentiana macrophylla | reverse complement strand
AAGACTTGTCTACTTGTCAAGAATAAGCAATCAACAAGTTGATCCGGCATGTAAGACCGAATCATCTCAATCTCAAGATTATCAACAAGTTATCAAAGTTATAAACTAATAAGGCCTTCCCAGACATCACATTCAAAAAGAAAAGCGTCCTGTGATGTATGTCGTAAAGTGGAACAAATTAAAAGCTCTTTCAAGTCAAAACCACAAGAATCAACAACCAGTGATCTTACTCTTCATACACATGTGATCTTTTGGACCACCACACCAAATGAGTGTATCTGGTTAAGTACACTCTAGTTGATGATGGATGACTTTTCCAAGTTCATACGGACTCATTTTCATGAAAAGAGAGACACCTGCCAAGAAGCTACTGTGATTTATTTATGAGAATTCAAAATGAAAATGAGTCAAGATCATTAAGATAAGATCGTATTGCAGGAACAGTAATTCCTAAACGAAGTAATTAGATTCATCAGGAAGAGAATGGTGTACTACATCAACTATCAAAGAAGCAGTGGACTCCACAATAAAAATGGTGTAGTAAAGAAATAAACATGACGCCAAAAGGTTTATAAGAACCATGATTGCGGTATAAGTTTACCAAAGAGATTTTAACAAGCAAAGATACGCAAGTGATGCTATACTCAAAACAGTATCTATTATCAACAAACACCATGGAAAACATCATATGAAATTTGGAATTGAAGAAAATCTAACATTTCACATTTGCATATGTTTGGATCTAAATGTTATGTCTCGAACAATAAATCAACTACATACTTTTGATGAAAAGTCGATGAAGCATCTTCATGGATACTCGTATTACAAGCAATGCATTCAGAGTACTCAACAAAAGAACCTTGGTGATTGAAGAATCAATTCATGTAGTTTTTCATGAACCAAACACAAATGGTGAAAGCTTATACAACCTTGAAGAAGAAGCTGCACAAGGACAAGTCTATATGAATACAACAATACTTCACTGGCACAATTTTGGACCACACTTTGAAAATCAAGACGATGTACCAGTACCTAATACAACACAAGAGACACCAACACAAGTATTGAAGTTGATGCACAAGTTGGGCCGTGAAGAACCAAATCAAGAGCAACTTCAACTCCGACTTGAATCACCGAGAGATCATCCTCAAGAACAAGTCATCGAGATATTCATACAGAGTTGTAACCATAAAGACAACCTGGAAAGTATGCTAACTTGTTTTCTATCATGTGGAGCCCAAGACAATAGGTGATGCAATTCAAGATGCTCGAATGGATTATCACATGCAAGAAGAGTTCAATGAATTTGAGAGAAATGAGGTCCTGGGAACTTGCTGATGTACTGCATATGGCAAACATCATCGGAACAAAACGGGTGTCGTAAACAAGATGGATGAACAAGGAACTCGTTGTTAAAACAAGGCAAGACTAGTAGCAGCGGGTTACTCTCAAGTCAAGGCATAGACTATGATGAAACCTTTTCACAAGTAGCAAGATTGGAAGCAATCGACTTCTCTTAGCTTTTCGCAAAGACACACAAGGATTTCAAAGTATATCAAATGGATGTCAAGAGTGCATTTTGAATGGACTTCAGAAGAAGAAGTACATGTGGAACAACCACCTGATTCCAACTCAAAAGTGGAAGGAAGATAAAGTGTATAAGCTCCAAAAGGCAATATATGAACTTAAACAGCACCCAGAGTCTGCATTTAGACACTATCACACTTTAATCAATAATGGATTCAACAAAGGACTATCTTCAAGTTAGAAGAAGGAACAAGCACTTTGTTAGTTCGTATCTATGTTGATGACATTGTTTTTGGATTAGAAAGATGAGAAGTTATGTGAGAAATTTGCAAATTTGATGAAAAGTAAATTTCAAATGAGTAATGACGGAGAACTAAATTATTTCTTGGTTTACATGTTGAATCAAATGAAAGATGACATCTTTATCAATCAAGCCAAATACACAAAAGACTTGATACATAAATATGGTGTGATACAAGTTGGTATATCGTACACACCAACGTGTGTAAAAGTTGTTCTTCGGAAGGATGAAAAGTGGAAATAATGTTGATCAAAAGTTATCTAGAGGAATTATTGATCTCTACTTTACTTAATCGCAAGGCACTGAGATAGAATTTGCAAAGTAGGAATTTGTGAAAGATTCCAAGCTCAACCAAAGGAAATCTCACTTACTTGCACCAAGAGGATCATCAAATATCTCCAAGAACACAATCAATGTGGCAATTTGGTATCCAAAAGATGGAGGATTCAAGTTCATATCATATTCAGTATTCGTGCACTATGCCGATGTAAGATTGACAAAAGCACCTCAGAACTTGTCGATGCCAGCACAGACTAGTATCAAGGTTTAGCAAAAAGCAAAATTCTATATCCACTTCAACAAACCAAGCAGTATTATATAGCAAGCAGTAGTCATGCAGGCACAAGTATTATACATCGACTATAGCTAATGGATTACGGATTGTAGGAGAAGACAATTCCAATTATGTGTGATAACTCAAGGTAATTTCAATCACGTAGAAATCCAAAGATTTCACCAAGGACAAAGCATATTGATGCGGACATCACTTTATCGTGAGATCATGTGGAAAAGGGAGATTTTATCTTGAGATTTATATCTGGCTGTAAGATCAATTGGCTAATATATTCAAAACCACCTACCATGAAAGATTTTGTCAATTGAGAACCGAGTCGGGAATGATTGAAATAGACAAGGAGCAAATAACTCGATTAATCAAGAGAGTGACTTCACCGCTGCTGGATCGAACCTTTTCCATTTTGGGTGCGCCACTTGGCGTAAGGCACTGGTAACCAGCTGGAGTTCACCTCTCTCATTGTTAGGGAATGGCTTCACAAGCGAAGCTCAAGAAAGAGCCACTCAACCGGCTTGAGGACTCACCAAGTCATTTCACCGATATTTATCAAGAAGAAAACAAATAAGTAAAGTGTGAACAAATTCGCTTTTATACATGCTGGGAAATCGGAGAATTCATGGAGAATTATTTTACGGAAGATTGCACACGCATAAATTTTATTACAATCGTGGAGGTTATTTTTGAATTGAAGGAATAACGCAACGCCGATTCCTGGATTTATCATTACATACCTCAATCCACTTCACTACACTCAAATACCGTGATTTATATACACATAATCATGCCATTACTCTACCAAATCCTTCCATATTCAACCGCATTCACATTACCCAAAAGTCTCCTATATAAACCACACTTAAAGATTTTCGTAAAGTTTCTACGCTATTGCAATTTACAAACCCTATTTCTCTCAAAATCGAATTTTTTTTTTCTCAAACTTGTCCAAAACAATGGCATCATCTTCTTCAATCTCTCCAATCGAGAAATACTATGAAAAATCGTATCATAATGGATCGCTTTTCCTCGACCAGGCATTATCTACCTTCGTGACAATGATTCACAAGCTCAAAGGTTAGTTGATGGTTGCACAAATCAGGTTGATGACACTCCGAATCCCCAATCAAAAGAACATGCTATGTGACCTAAATTACATTCTCGAAAATGCAAAAGTCATGTCCAAAGACGTAAGAAGAGCGATCCAGATTGCATTGTGAGTAATAATGTTTGGACGAGAACCGTTATCACCCCAGTCTCCTCCATAGATGCTTAAATCTCTCCAACACCGGGTCCAAAGAGATGTGAAGAAGATGAAAATCGACATCAATTCGCTCGATCGAGAGATAAAGAAACCAAAGAAGAGTAGCAAGAAATACAACTTTCCCAGATCGGCACTCAAACGGCCTTTTGCTTAGTTTGCTCTTGTAATCACAAGAAACATTAGTAGTTAGGGCTCCACTGGAGAACATGATGAGAGCTCAGAGTAAAATTTATGTTTATCATTTAACAAGGTATTCCTTTAATCGGTCACATTTTTATCTTCAATAGATTGGAGGATCAAATTCAAAAGGAAATTGATCTAGAATTACGGAACCAAGTAAAACCATCAAAAGAAAGGTGATTTACGGGAATGGAAATCATATGATTCCTCTTCAACACTTGTTCGATCAAGGAAAAGTGAAACCCATCTACGTGCATCCACCGCACAAGGCCAAGGTGATGTTTACCTATGTTAAGGCCTCCTAAAGCACAACCTACAACTGGAAGATAAAGGAAACAAATGAAAAGCATCAGTCGAATCGGGAGAAAGACTCAGATCTCACACATCACAAAGAACAACAAGGAGTCTACACCAAGAATAAATAAGGATAACCCCTTGAAATCGCATGATGATGAAGAAAATCAAGAATAAGTAACCTATCCGGCAAAGAAGGTAAAGAATGGTACTATCTTACCCATACATGCAAGAAGAGATTAAGGAAGAGGAAGAGGCTACTAAGGATGAAGAGGAAGAACAAAAAGAAGGTGATCATTGTTGGGTATACAAAGATCAGCCTACTGCAGCATTCGACCTATGGCGCTGTGGAAGGTGTGGTATAAGGAAATAAAGTAGCACCTTTACTAACACCAATTGGTTTTAGTACAACGGTAAGCACTTGATCCTAAAACTCAGTAGCAGAGCAGTCATGGGTTCAATCCCGGTAATAACATTCTCATGGTAAACCACGGTTGAGTGGGTAAGAAAGCTGCTGGGAGATTGTTGGGTATACAAAGACTCAGCCCTACTGTGTGCATTCGACCTATGGCGCCTGGGAAGTGGTATAAGGAAATAAAGTAGCACATTTACTAACACCAATTGGTTTTAGTACAACGGTAAGCGCTGATCCTAAAAACTTATTGTTGGTCCTGTGAAAGGCTAACACAAGTTTGTAGGGGGTGAATAAACTTGTCACCAAAAACTTTTCCTCAATCGAATAACTCTGAACTCGAGTTTCTCCAAACTCAAACTCGATGCTCACTTCGCTTTGTTCCTCGCCTCAGAACTTAGGGAGTTCACTAACTTAATCGAGTATAAGTCAATACCGACTTATATTTAGTTTTGTTAATCGGGCAAATGGATAAGACTAGCCTTTAGATAATAATGGGCCAAGACTTGGTTTAACTGAGAATTAGATAATCAAGATTGTAAAGAAGTAAATAAATAAGTAAGTGCGTAAAGTAAATAAAACAAGTATTATAGAGGTTCCTGTGGTGTAATCCTCAGACACGCCCTCTCTTCCCCTCGTGATCTGAGGAAAGTTCCACTAGAACTTCTTTGAGATGGCCCGGTTACAAAGAGTCCTAAACCGATAGTCCTTGACTAATCCTTTAGCTTCACTATCTAAACACTTGTAGAACAGGTAGATTGCCGCTTCTTCAACTATTTGAACACCGGGTCCTTGAAGGGTAGAATTGCCTCTTCACCACTTATCACAAACACAAATTTTTCCAGATCGCACTAACTATCCTTCACACCTTATTGGTGTTTCATACTAAACCTTTGATAAAATCAAAGTTGAGACTTGAATCAATAGTTATGATTCAATTGTGATTAGAGCTTTTCTTCCGATAATTATATTTTCTCCAAGTGATAGATTCTTGATTTTGCTTGAATGTGTTGGATACTTGAAGAAATTTCAGATCTTGCAATTTAGTACTTAGCAGAATTCTTCAAATAGGCTTTCCTTTAATTTGATCTAACAATTAAATCTGCTTTAATTTTTCCTCGCCTCTCCTTCTTCTTGTTGTTGTAGAAATGATCTATTTATAGGGGTTTATTCAACGCTCATCCCGCTTGAATCTTGTAACGGCTATATTTTCGTAATCGCTCACAGGTCAGATTTTCATCCAATAAAATTGCTTCCTTTATAACGCTCGATTGTACGATCGCTTATTGAATGATCGATATATAAAACTGAGTTTCTTATC
Source organism: Gentiana macrophylla (assembly GCA_026214975.1). Lineage (NCBI taxonomy): Eukaryota > Viridiplantae > Streptophyta > Magnoliopsida > Gentianales > Gentianaceae > Gentiana > Gentiana macrophylla. The sequence goes on along the minus strand of JAOBSW010000990.1, from coordinate 58,694 downwards.
GCTTTATACCGAGAATGTTACTTGTCGCTTTTGACCGACTTGGGGCATTAATCGATTTTACTTTTCTTCAAATATCAAGACATCAGCCATCCGATTATCATTGCCTTAATTAGAGTACACCATAACGAATTATCTTCTAAGAATTCATTGTCCTTATGATTCTTAGGTCTCCATACAAGATCTATAAAGTCAGTTCATGTCATCACAATCTTGCCTGAAGTCTAACTTCTACGCCTCTCGACTTTTAATCATTATAATCGAGTTTGAACCCCTGTTCTTCAATCTTCAATAATCGAAGTCAGGACCCTCGCTTCTTCGGTCTTCATAGATAAGCCAATCGAGTCTGTGTCCTCAAATAACTTATCTTCTTCGCTTTGTAAACTCGCTTTCCTAGTTATCTCGCCAAAACCTAGAACTATTACTAAATGGCTTAGTCCGATTTAACCTATACAAATATCGACTCTATTAAATCATATACATTGATATCTAGACATCTTTTGCCTTGCACTATAAATGTCATGAAGTTATGACACTTCATCACCTGGGTTAAGAACAATAATCGACAGTGATGAATCATCATCAAACATAAATTTTATTTCCAACAATCATCTCTGAGGATGATCAAGAAATGTTTGAGTTATCTCGATGATGACTTGACGCCCAGAGGTGATTCTCAAGAGCTCTCGCAAAGCTGCACAACAAATTGAGTGAGCCACTATTCAAACTCACTCAATAACCCAAAAAGACCACCACTTTGATCATGGGGAACACCATCTCAGTTAGCTGAGACTCCAAAGACATGGACAATGAGGACACCTTCTCACAAGGACCCTGAGATGCAAGTCAATTTCAACAATATCTCTCGATCATGATATTGCAAAAAAGCAAACGAAAACGTAGAAGAAAAAATTGAGAAGAAAAATAAGAAGAAATAGAGGAAGAGGAAGAGGAAGAAGAAGGAGAGCAGCCGATGCATCCGACAAGAAGACTCGCATAAAATTTTAATCTGATATCAATCCACCGATTGTGGACATGGAGAGGCAATATCCCGAGTAGGCAAAATCTCAAAACTACTCTCGAGAAGTGATGAGACCTCCATGTATCACAAACTCTGAGGCTCTCATCACCATATCAAAGTTCAAGATGAAAGTGATTGAGAGGCAAGAAAACTTACTCTACAACCTACAAAGATCTAATCCCCCACCATGTCCAAACAAACTGAGTTCCCGGCAAAAACTTGAGGGAAGCCCCAAACCATTGGTGGACACACCGAATGAACATATTGTTCAAATTGCACTTTGATGGCATTCTGATGAGTCGTGAATCAACTCAACACCTCCTCCGAGTATCTCGAGGCAACCAATAAAATTCATGAAGAAAGATAGGGTGTTGCCAAAAGGGGAAGGTAGCAAGAAGCCTGGGTGCTCCATCGGGTAGGAAGCCCAATGCATAAGGGCAAAGGCATCAAAGGCAAGGGCATCAGTTTGAAGAGAAGAAGTAACCCTTTTAATAAATTTTTCTTTGCCTTTGAATGATTTTGAATGAACTATCTTTTTGCCCTAAAATGGATGAATAAATTTTTGAGTTTTATTCTCATATTACTATGAAAAATTGAATACTTATGTTCAAAGCTTATGAGGGTTTTGGCATCATCAAAATGGGGAAATTGTTAGAACATTTTATTATGTTTTGATGTGGTCATACTAGCTGCTATAGCAAGCCTCGAAATAAGTTAGAAATCTTTGTATAAGTCTTTACTTAGAGTCCGACATGTATAAGTTGAGCTCGCATAAGTATTGTACTAGCTGGTAGGATGGCTAAGTGAAACAAAATCCGCAGAGTAAAGACAAACAAGTACCAAAGAGAGAAGCACGAAGACATCATGATTGACTTATAACCATGGAAGTCCTGGATGACCTTGGATAAGCTAAGTTTTATTGCAAGTGATGAAATCTCATTTGATAAATATGGTGTACACCGACCTCACACATATCAAGATCAAGAAGTGCAAAAATACCGGAAGATCAAAAGAATCAAGAAAGCAAAGAACCGCAAAGTAAAATGTCTACCGCTAAGTAAAGAAAAAGAAGTGAAGGAAGAACGACGCCTAAGTTAGCCGGACTTAACCGCTCAAGTAACAAGAAAATGAAGGAACATTTAAGCAATTCAAGCTTATTCAGAACGTGAAAAATAAGGAAGATTCAGAGGATCAAGCATTAAATGCATAATCAATCAAGAATCAATCAAGGACGGATTTTAAGATGAACGTTTGAAGAACATCCAGATCACCGAAATCAAGGAGAATATAATTGAGGGGAATCAAGAATTAAATCAAGGATTATTCCCCACATTAAATAGCCAATGGATGGAAATTCAAATTAAGGATTATCAAGGCTATAAATAGAAGGCATTGACAGAAGGACATATACATGTGCAAGAACGATTCATACAAGCAGAAACTCTATCAAAATCCTTAGCCTTCTATCTGAACTTAAAAGAACACATCTAGAGATTAACTCAGTAATCAGAGCTCAATTCCACATCAAGTACTGAGATTGATCAACGGAATCAGAATCCAATTCACACCGGGCCACAGCAATCGAATCAGAGCTATCCGAGAATGAGTTGTGTTTGTGATAGTCACCAAGGATTTGTTCCTATGAGCAAAGCAGGTCAAGAAGACTCGAGTCACCAAGCTTTTAAAGCCAAGGAGTGATAGTCTTGTAGATTGTGAAGCTTGTGTAGCTAAGACAATCTTACTATTGTATTGGTGAAAAACAATAGTGAATTCCTCCAATCATCAGAAGCGAGAAGAGTGGATTATGGGATTACACCACCTCGAACCACTATAAACCTTGTGTTCATTTACTTATCGTGATTTTAACTTATAGCACTTACTTAATCAGATTTCAGTTATAATCAGTGTGTGCATAATCTACTTTGAACTAGTTTTAAGAAGGACTTATCCACGACCAAAAGCTTTTATTTTGAGAAAAGGTTTTGAAACTCCAAGAGATAGTCATTCACCCTCTCTCACCATACTTTTAACCTTCTCTCGGGACCAACATTTCTCTCACCTGCAAGCCTGCTTTGTCCTGGTTTACCTCTTGTGGCATTCACGCTTTCCTTTGTCCAACAACAATTAGTCAAAGTATATACATAGACAAATAATGATTCCTGTTAAGACAACTCGCCATCTAATGTCAAACATCTCTCACTCAGAGTACGTGCTCAAATAATTGATTGCAATGGTAGAATTGCAATTAATAAGTTACTACTTCATGCAACATAACACACGATTATCTTTCCATACTAAATTGAATATGATATAGCTAACTTCAAATCGTTTTGGCTCCTTTTTCACCGATTCCATACCGTAACGCTCAATAGGCAAGATAATAACAAAGGTTAAAATTTTAAAATTATTCCCCAGATCGATTAAACAACTAAGACCACCTACTACCCCCACTTATTATGTGCATTGTCCCCAATGACTAATAATTAAAATGTAAAATACAAAAGGTACTTAGCTCGAATTTGTCGGCCGAAATAAATAGTGAATCATGAGCATAATCATTAGCCCTTGTGTCATCCATCTTCCAAGTATTTAATCAGATTCCAAAATACTTCCAAAAACCGTGAGTAACATTTGAAGGGCAATAAGAAAATATGGTGGCGTAATTTTGCATACCTCAGAATGTGCAAAACAGCTTTAAGCCACTTTATTCTTTATTGGCCTAATCAAGACGCTAAAAATTTTATAAGGGTATCACATGAGAATCGTGAAAGAAAAACCACATATATCTCTAGTCGATAACCAAAGATATTTGTGATGAAAAAATCTTACGATTGTCATTATACTTTATTGGCTTAAACAAAATAAACAAAAACAAGAAATAAAGGTTTAGAACTCATTCTCAATTTATAGTCTCCAAATGATCAGACTGATAAGGCTCCTTTATTCAGATAGTGAATCTTCCAACATAAAGACTTCCAATTCAGTAGTCATACTTGTGCTTCTGTGTAATGCTTCTGCAGTGGTCAAGCATTATGAAAGTCTTCCTGAGTATTCATTCCTAACTTCACACGGACTCAATGGAAGACTTTTGTGACTACATACGTGGTCCAAACCATCTAGACTCCAAATTTTCCTAGGAAAACACGAAGACGCGAATTATATACCAAAGACCTAATTCCTCACTTGAAATGTGCGGTTGAGAATCTTTATATCGTGTACACGCTTTCGCTCTTTCCTTGTAAAACTTTGCATTCTCATACGCTGAAGTCTAAGTTCCAATAATTTATTCAATTCTAGTTATCTCTTCTCATTGGCTTAACTTTCATCCATGTTTAGATACCTCAGAGCTCACTGTGGCTCGATGCTCGAGTTCCCACCGGTAAATGACACGCTTTTCCAAAACTATCATATATGATGACATCCCAATCAGGGTCCTATAAGCGCTCTATACGCCTAAAGAGCGCCATCTAATTTTGAAGACCAATCCTTCCTCGTGGATTCACAAGCCTTCTCAAAGATCCTTTTGTCTCTTTGTTCTACCTTCACTTGTCCACTTGTTTGGGGGTGATATGTCGCCGCAATCTTATGTCTAACCCCATATCTCAACATCAATTTCTCAAACAACCTATTACAAGAATGGCCCCTCCGCTACTAATTATGGCTCTGCACTCCAAACCTTATCAAAATGTTCTTCTTAAGAAATCTCAGACAACCCTCGGCATCATTAGTAGGTGTAGCCACCGCTTCCACCCATCGTGGGAAACATAGTCAACTACTACCAGGATGTAACGATTTGATTTCGACGATGTGAAAGGACCAACAAAATCAATTCCCACACATCGAATAACTCCACCTTTAAGATACTATGCAAAGGGCATCTCATTCCGCTTTGGAAATGTTACTAGTCATTTGACAGAATGACAGCTCTTGTAAACTCGTAAGGCAGACATATGAATTGTCGGCCAATATAATCCATACCGCAGCACTTTGTCATTGCCTTGTCCGACCATAGTGACTTCCAACTTCTAGAATGACATTGGCCTGTAATACTTGGAATCTCGCCATCATGGACACATATTCTAAGAATGGTATCATGTCACCTCTTACATAGGTAGGATCGCCCCAAATAATAATGCTTTAGATCTCTAAAGAACCTTTTCTTATCAAAGACTGTGAATTCCGTGGTATGTACCTTCCTCGCTAGATAATTTATAATGTTAGCAAACCAAGGGTATACCTTGCCACTTTGATGTATTTTGTCGTGATGAGATTCAACTGAGCTACTAATGAGACGGTAAAAGTTGTTCATCAGAAATCTCTCCCCGATCTCAATCGGTTGCTCATTTTAAAGCAAAGTTTATCTTGACAGTGATCAACCACCGGGTTCTCGATCCCTTTTATCCTTGATCTCGACATCAAACTCTTGTAAGAGTAGAATCCATCTCAACAATCCTCCTTTATTGTGAATCCTCCTTTCTTGGTCACCACATGAATCGGGCTCACCCATTCATCGTCAAGAATCGGGAAAATGTTTCCCATTTCCAACATCTTTATAATCTCCTCCTTAACAACATTCTTCAATTGTGGCGTCAACCTCCTTTGAGGTTGTGCCACTACTTTCTTTTCTGGTTCTACAGAGATTTATGCATACACACCGATGGGCTTATTGCTCGATATCTGCAATGGTCCACCCAAATGCTCTCTTATGTTCTCTCGGTACTTTAAAAGTTTCTCCTCCTCTAAAGGTGATAAGTGATGATGAAATTATGAGGCTAAGAGTATCGCCTTGTAAGTATATGTACTTTAGGTGAGATGGAAAATGTTTCAACGTTAAATTCCTTGGTGGCTCTTCCAAAGAACGATCTTAGCAACTTTCCAAATAACCGTAAGTCAAAAACTTATTCCACTAAAGTCTATGAAGTTTTCCTCCTACATCCCCGTAAAATATAGGTTCTACTTCTCAGATTTGACCTTCGCTACACCTGTGCCAAGTTTCCTCATTTCTTCCTTCATCCTCTTTCAGAGCCGAAGTCTCTGCTACTTCAGTGGTTTATTGCCAATTGTCGATGTAATTTCAAAACAAAGCCTGCTCGCATCTAGCATGTAACATGCTTCTTTCTCATCTTGTGCATACCTCATTGTTTTCATCACATTGAATACTACTCATTCCTCGCTACCCTTAGAATTAGCTCACCCTTATGAATGTCTATCAATGTTTTACTTGTTTCTAGGAAGGTCTTTCTAGATCAAGTGGAACATCATGGTTAGCTTCCATGTCTAATACTACAAATTCTACTGGGGAACACGAACTTATCAACTTTTACCAAAGACATCCTCCACCACTCCACAAGGTTGCTTCATAGACCTATCGCTAATTGTAGGGTTATAGATGTATCATTAACTATTTCATGCCTAAATTATGGAAAATTGTGTTGAAATAGTGTCCTAAACACAATCGAAAGTTGGACCGGATCCGACCGGGTCGGATCATTCCTACTATTTCTTTGTGTTTATACATATATTAAATGGCTTTTATGTTGTCATATATATGTTCTTTTAAAGAACCAATTATGAATTGTTATATGATAACGCCCTTAGTATTAAATCGTGATAGAGAAACCATGATAGGCGATTATGGTTGATGAGATCTCTAATCACTTTAATAAGTTTGATACTTAAATGTCTCTAGGTCGATGTACTATTAAACATGACATTGATAGTATAAAAGACTCAGCACGTATTAGATGTCTTCTGCCTTTAAGGCGGGGATAGATCTCGCCTTATCAAGTGTAGGACACTTGGACCGTGACGTGGACGTGTATTGTAGAATGCGATGTTGGGATCGACCCACTTACACGGATAAGTGTCAAACTATGTGACGGTTGTGTAATTATCCTTTTGACCGGAGTCTTCATGGCATCACGGTGTGGATTGTCATGCTTTGACACTATTGAGGTTTTCTAGCCACGGGCGATCATGCGGTAGTTGATTGGGTAAAATCATCAAGCACGCGGAGTATACATGATTGGTCGTCCGGGAATCGCAGATCCTATGATCGGGATCGAATATCCGAAATGGCCTTCTTATAAGAAATGTCTTACTCGTGAATCATTGCAAAGTGGGAGTAAACGAAGTTACTTCGAGAGAGCATGATATCCAGATTATAAGATACGGTCGTTGATGTTTTGACACTGACTAACGACCGTATGGATATTATTACAAATGATAAGATTGTAAGTTACACGGTAATCGCTTTCACATGAAAGGTAGTAGTCATTGCATTCGACTCTTCCGATGATCGGGGTCACGCGGTGTGTTGCTGACGCTATCCCGTGATCGCAGTAGGCATGAAGGGCATTTTCGTGAATTTGCACTTTGTGTCTACGGCCAACATATTCGAAGCCTATCGGGTCACACACATAAGAACATCTAGCCGGATTAAAATGTGGTTATAGATGATAACCAAATAAGGAAAGTTTATCTCGTATTATAAAGGTTATAGCTGGTAAATTAATACGCCAGATTTATTTATTATGAATAAATATAATACAAGATATTAATAATATTACATTAATTAAAGAATATTCCGGATGCCGATTTATTGGCTAAGGTATGCGCAATTTATGTGTGTATATGATACATTTGGATTGCATAATTTAATTAATTGATACTAAATATTAATATTAGATATTAATATATATATATATGAATAATACTTATGTGTGTGTGTGTGCAAAAGTGTTTGGTACTTATGCATGCATGTATGTATATATATATATATATATATATATATATATATATATATATATATATATATATATATATATATGCATGTGTATTAATATTATTAGATATTAATATATATATATGAATAATACTTATGTGTGTGTGTGTAAAAGTGTTTGGCACTATGCATGCACATGTATGTATGTATATATATATATATATATATATATATATATATATATATATATATATATATAAATGGATTTATATGTGTAACAATATATATATATGATATATACACATGCAGAAATCGATTTATTGTAATAAAATAAAGATAGTCAATATTAGATATTAACAATATCTTGGGAATATTCAATATGAGATATCGACAAAGATCCTAGATTTATTTGATATGAGATATTATAATAAATGAGATAAATCAATCAATTATATTTTCCTTATTTTTTTGGAAAAGGTTTTCTTCTCCTCCACACCTGTACTTGGGAGCCCCCTACACTATAAATAAGAGGTGGGTGTCAAGCTCTTTCAGACATCACAATTCCAAGAACTAATAGCTTCTTGTGTAATATGTAGAGCATCCTATGTAGAGTTGGAGAGAGGAAAAAGGCCGGTCTAGCAACCGGAGTTTTCCAATAGCAATCCATGGTGGGATTCCGCGGGTGTTCGTGTGGACTAATGGGTAGAGGCCGAACAAATTGGGCGGCTCTATGCAGAACTACCCTCCTTAGACGGTCAAAGCGCCGATCTTTGTAGATCAACCAAGGTAACCACCGCCTACTAACTCGCTTGTTTATTGCTTAAACGGTCGATCTTGGGTCGATAGGAAATAAATTTTTGAATTCCACCAAGCTCCTCGCAGAGATTTCCTAACAAATTGAGAGTGGCATTAAATTGAAATCGCCCCAAGATCACACAATGCCTTGTTTAGAACACTCCTCCAATTGTGCAAGGTATGAGGAAGCTCTCGTGATCTTTACATTTTGGAGGCGCTTTATGCTGCAAAACCGCCGAGCACTCTCGTTAAGGCAAATAGTCTCCTGTGTCTAACAACTTCCTTTTGGTAGAGATTACTTCTTTCAAGAATTTTGCGACTCGCATTCCGCCGAGCTTCTACCGGCGTATATTCACTTACAATTCTTAAACATTTCTATGAACTTTTATAACGAGCATCATCATTATTCGGTTTATATTTCCTGGTGAGGATAGGTAAAGTAGTAGGATTAATAGTTACAATTAGTGGAGACTTACCGCCGCCGTCGCTTCTCGCCTCCTTCGTTGAATCAGATATGCCTGATTAATCGGCATGGTGTCCCGATTAATCGCATCCCATTTTCTTCCCGATTCTATCAAGCTCGATATTGATTACTTTCATTCTTCCTGAGAGTTGGTATAATCGCCCAGGCGCCTTTCTCTCGCTTCCTAGTCATTATTGCATTCACATTCTTCGTGATTCTTCTCAGTGTTACTTGGTATTCCTCTCGGAGGACGGGCTGACACTTGTTCGGCGATCTGCCCCACTTGGTGTGACAGATTCTACACTAAGGCTTCCTGATTGATCACTCTTGTATCATTCTTCTAACAATAAGTTGTGAAGTTTGCATTCAGTTCGGTCATGGATTTTGTGAGTTGATTGACCGTGTCGGTCACAGTTGAGCTCATTTTATCCATGGTTGCTTCCCAACCACCTGACTTGTTGAATTGAGGCATGAATCCCCTAGTCTATCTTGGTCTCTCCCCACCTGTAGGATCACTTAGTCGGTGCTGTGGTGGTCGTGAGAACCCGGCGATATCCGCCCCATGTGGATTTCCTTGCCTCCCTAAATAGTTCACATCTTCGGTGTTGGTTGTTTCAACTTCTTGAATTTCTCAACCTTGGTGATGCAGTCTTGCATGCTGTCTATTTTCTCATTCATTTCCATTAACTAGTATAAATATTTTGAGATGTATCTTCTCCAAATACTCCTTCAGCTACCTATACATTCTCAATTTGATGCGTTCCCCATTGGCTTGTAAGTGCTATTTGTTTCTACTTTTCTTCAGCTTCTTCAGGTGACAGCAACGCAAAACATATGTTGCTCGATGCATCAACTCTCATTTGTTCATCATTTCAATCCATGATAAAACTATGCATTCGTGACGGGCAGAGAGTGATATCATGCGTGAGGGCATCTCCGCTGTGCTTCCTTAAACCTTTCCTAAGATTCTTCAAAAGTCTTGGCCGGTTTTTGCTTGAAATTCATGATGTATTGTCTCATCTCTAGTGACTTTCCAGGTGGGCAGTACTTATTCACAAATTTTGCAGTAGGTCGGTCCAAGTTTGATTGATCAGTGGTGCTGTAGACAATAACCGTATTTTTGCCTTGTCTTTTGTGAGTGAATGGGAACAATTTCAAATTTAATGTTGTCTTCAGGTACTCATGCTAGTTTGACTGTACTAACTATCTTCAAGAAGTCAGTGATGTGTACACTAGGATCTTTTTTCGGTACTCCATGGAAGGTAGTGTAATTGGTCACCAATTGTATCACGCTTGGCTTTGGGTGAAAGATCTCATCCGTGATTCTCTAGCCGAACAATTGCGGGGCACGAATTGCTCAATCATGGCCATTGCATAACTCAGAGTTCTTCTATATCCTAGTACCACCAACTCCCCGCCTCCGCTTCTCTTCCGCTTTGTCCATTCTCCGCCATGTTGTTATATGTATCCTCCAAAGGTGGAATTTCTTCTTCCTTCTTGTTGTGATCTCCTTCGTGTGAACTTATGTCATCCGCCAACCTAATAGTCGCCTCTCGAGCTTCCTTTCTTTTGTCTAGAAAACTTCTCACTTTCTGTATGAATCTCTCGAGTTTGGTCACCGAACTTCGTGTAGCATACTAAAAGACACAAAAAGAATAAAAAAAAAAGTTAGTGACTTTCCTCGCCGGCTATTACACTCGCCTGGCAGACTCAAAAATACAGACTCTGATTTTTGAATCGACGCTGAACTGGCAGAACCGATTCTACTGAATCTGGGACGCTTGATTAATCGCGGGTAAACCTCGACTAATCGGGTGAATTTTTATTCTAGATTCAAACAAAACTGACTCTGTACGACCCCGGTATAAAAAGATTATAAAACAGACTCAACAAAACAGACTTGAAATTTACAGAAACTACATATACAAACACCCAATCTCAAATTAAAAATTATTCTTGACACGAGTCCCCGGCAACGGCGCCAGAAAATCTTGATCGCGTGCAAAGTACTCACTAGCAATAGGACTAGGTCTATCGTAGTAGAGTACTGGCGAGTCAAGGTCAAATCCCACAGTGACTCAGAAGAACGCAAATTAATTGAGATTGATTTGTCACAATAACGGTCTATGACCAACTATAATATAGGAAGAAGTAAAGTGGTGCCAATAAACAAACAAGATTATGCAAGTTCAAACGGAGTGCACAAGAGTTTCTAAGGTATTAGCCTAATTATGAGTTATTAGTTATCCCCATAACATGCATTAATCATCCCCATGGTAAATTATAATTCATTGTTAGCTACGGGTGAAAACTCCTAACCCTATCTACTTCCAATTGTAGTGGACAACAGACAATCTATATGCAACTAACCTCCTTCATTGGTTGTATTAGTTCATACGCAATAAGTTTTAGAGTTGCCGACTCAATACCGAAAACCTCCCTAGGCAAATGCCATCGACTATGACTAGCACGCCCTAAGGATCCATCAAGACAATGTCCAAATTAACACTTCATTAATAGTCATTCATGCTAATTAACGATGACATGCGAGATAGTTGATCAAAGCACTAACATGTCAATTAAATCACCGATCAACGTTGTTGGGGCCGATTATCATGAACTAGTAATTTACTAGGTATTCAGATCTAACGATATGTACTTCATCGCAGATCCAAGAACGCAATCACTATTTCATGATTCCTTCACCAACGAATCGATCTATACATACATAGTGGTAAAATAAACTAACTACTACATAATTAAACTAAAGACATATAATCATACCCTCGAATGAGTGTAGATCTCCTTGTATCTCTTCCTAGAGGCGAATATGTCGACTCCGTGACTAGAACTCATAACATAAATAAATAAAGAACTTTTATTGCATAATAATTGCAAGTTTTGAGGTACAATGAATTCTGAGGAGAGGCCTCTTATTTATAGCTAAATAAACCGACTTAGAAAGACCTAGAACTACCCTCATTCAATAAAACACGCTTTCAAAGATTCTGATTCTCGATAAGTCGGGCAAGATTTCCCGATTAATCGTGGGTATTTTTGTCCTTTTTTTCTACCGACATAACTTGGAAGGTTCTGAATACCTTAGTCCCAATCCTTCGCTCAATCCACTCTAGAATTGTCCACAATGCTTAGCCCAATATTTCGTGATCCTAAAATAATCAAATAACGCACGTAAATAATTTTGAATAAGGGAAAATAAACGTTAAATGCAAAATATTCACTCATGAACCCGATATATGACATTTGACTCAAGTGGTTCATAATTGTAGGTAGAAACAACTATTTTTAGCTTGTAATGGATAGAATGTTGATGTTGTATGATATATTATTTCAAGCGCCATCGGTATGTGAAATACGAGATGAACGCTGGGAGAGGTATACATTATTAATGTACCATAGTCAAACATTACGTCGAGCATAGTTATAAACCGGAGTTAGAAATATTTATGTTGATGACCCGTATTATGAATAAAGCAGCCCTAAATGAGTACAAATGAGTCGCTACTATAAATTCAGAACTATTTCTTAAACCCTTTTTTACTTTGTTTGAAATTATTGTTTGAGTCAATAAAGTAGGATGACAATCGAGAAGGTTTTTTTCAACATTTATATCTTTTGTCATTCGACTCGGTTATATGTGGTTTTTTTCTTAACGATTCTCATGTGATACCCTCATAAAAGTTTTTTCATCTTGCAGAAGTCAATAAAGAATAAAGTGGCTTAAAATATTTTTGTGCATTCCTCAGGTATGCTCAATTACCGCCACCTTATTTTCTTATTGCCCTTGGCATGTTACTGATAGTCATTTTGGAAGTGTTTGAAGCGCATGAGGATGGATAGCCCATGAACTGATTCACGATAGTTATGTCCATGATTTGTCGCTACACTTAGCCGACCAATTCCAGAGGTAAGTACATTTTCTCTTTTCTTTATTAGTCACTGGGTACAATGCCTAAAATAAGTGAGGGGTACGGGCGGTCTTAGCTTGAACTTAACAAAATGGGGTCATTTTCAAAATTTTAACAATATTTTTAGCTTGTCTATTGAACGTCCTGAGTAGAGAATCGGTAGTAAAGGAACCCGAGACTGATTTGAAGTTAGCTATAGCAGATTCAATGTAGTATGGATGAATGAGCATGTGTTATGTTGCATGAAGTAGTGACTTATTAATTGTTACTTTACCATTGCATTCATTTTTTAGCACATAATATGAGTGAGAAGTATTTTGAATGAGATGAAGAGTTATCTCAGACCGAGAGTCAATACTTATTGGTGGATAAAATTTACATGATTGTTGTAGGATGATGGCAGCAATTATGAAAGCCACAACAGTAAAACAGACAAAAGCGGGCTTGTGAGAGAGTGAGGAAAAGAAAATCATAGAGGAAAAATGCTAAGAAAATAAAATAATGCTAAAAGCATAAAGGTAGAGGGGAACCTAATTGAGCGTAAGATGCACGACCCTCGCATAAAAATAAAAATAAACGAGGACCTTTGAGTAGTACTCGGTCCCCTAATCTGCCCGACCTGATTAAGGTTTCATGTTGTTTGCCTAAGTCTGAAGGCAAGAAGAGCGAGTATACACACTGGAAAGTTTAGGTCGCTATAACTTGGTTCTTTTCATGAATGCACTATCACGAAAGATTTATCACACGACACGTTGATGCGTTGGTGGGTACTGATTAATGGGGAGCTTATGAATTGTGGCTTGACTTATGTTTTGCCTTAAATCTTTATTGAATATTTGGTAGTTGAGGGGGATTTCTCTTGTCAATAAATTCCGCCTTAATATTCTGCTCGAGGACGAGCAAAAGTCTAGTAGGGTGTAGTTGATGACACTTAAAATGATACATCTTAGGGCATCAACTCTTCATCCATTCTAAGATGAACTTGGTTGTTTTTGGCCATTTATATGAACCATTTGTATTGAGTGAGCTATGTCGGGTTCATGAGTTAAGTATTTTGCATTTTGCATTTATATTCCCCGAATTGGAATTATTTCGTGCGTTATTGGACTATCTTTAGGTAACGAGATTATGAGCTAGCGTTTGATCAAATTATGGAGCAGACTGGATGAAGAATTGGGCCGAGGGTGTTCCAGAACCTTTAGTTAAGTCGGAAAAGCAAAAAGTTACGAAACTAAACTCGATCGAGCATCTGTGAAGCTTCGGGAAATGTGCTTTCTTGGATGAGGGTAGTTTTTAGGGTTAGCTAAGTCAGTTATTTCACTATAATTATGAGGCACCAGTGTCACGGATTTTATATACACAAAACAAACAAGTAATAATCCGGTTAACCTCAAGTATGAGGATCGTAGTAATAGTGGTTAATGCCGGGTCGATCTTACGGGAATCGAATAATTGTGATTCCTAGTTTTGTCTAACCTAAACTATGTCACGGTAATCTAAACAAATAATAAAACAAAACAAAACAAAAATAAAACTAGACATAGGATATAGTCCAAAGCTAAGAAGAATACGGGGTTAAGTAACCTTTAACTAAACTAATCTAAGATGCAAATAAAAGTAAACTAACTAAACAAATTCAAGTTTTAAGGATTTAAATCGAGTGTATAACGAGCAAACGAGATTGATCCACCTATGCAACAAGCATTGATTTCCTATCTCGATTATATCGTGGTTTTTATCTACGCTTGTGATTCACCTTATCTAAATATGAACCCTAATTCCTTAGAAAGTTCATCTATTAATCTATTATCTTCCAATGCAAGATTAACGCGCTTTCTAACCAAAGGTGAAAACTTTACGCTTATAATCTAAAGCAATTAAACCTATTAACTTCCGTATGATAGATTCAAATTACTATTCTTATTCATGGTGATCTAAGGTTTATTAAGATTTCCATCAACAATAAACAATCAACACATGCATATCTTCCGATGTAAAAGCAATTAAACATATTAAACATGAATAAGGAAACAACCTTTAATAAAACTCACAAGATAATCGATGAAAACGAAATCAACAATTGTTGGATGGCTTCACAATACTCGCTTGATGAAGCTTTTAGCTTCAACATCCTCAAGAACTCAAATTTGCGTAAACAAAAGGCATAAAAAGGTAACTAATTTAACCTAAATCTAAAGTGCATAAAACTGAATAAAAGGAGAAAACGCAGCCTAAAGCCGCCCTAGGTTTAGTGGTTTTGAATAATGTGTATATGGTCCCCATTGTGTGGAGAAACAACCGCCTATATATAGATTTCAAGTCGGTTCAAAGAAAGTCGGCTACCGGACGCCTGCCTGAATCTTGAACGCCCGGCCCACTCTTCAATAAAACTTCGAATCGGGCCGAAGTCATGACCAGACGCCGCCCATCCAAATGGCCCACACCAAATGGCCCAAACTTCTTGAATCAAAGATGTCATCCTCGACGCCGTCCCATTTCAAAGAGACGCCGCCCACTCGGACGGAGATTCGACGCCGCTTGATATGATTGAATTTCGATTTCTTGATCTTTATCTCTTTTATCTCTATCCCATTCCTTCATTATCTCTTTTATCATCAATTACTCGAACTTAATCAACTTTTGATCGTCTTTTAAGCCTCCAACATGTATCTCTAACACATAAAAACATCGCAAAATGTAATAATGTCCAAATGACCATAAAATCACAATTAAAGCACCAAAATTAACCAATATTGCGAATAACTTATTTAAAACCTCATTTACTCAATATTTCCGTTAAACACTCGTTTCTTATGCAATTTAGTACAAATACGGGGAAAAATATCATAGAATATAGCGTTATAAATCGTATAAAATCACCCATAAAAACTCCCCCACACTTAGCTTTTGCTCGTCCCGAGCAAAACAAAACGAAACAAAGGCTCGGAGAAAAGATAGACATCTCAAATGATATATCAACGATCCAATAAATCAGAAGTTCACCATTGTGTGTGTGCAAAGCCATAGAAAACTTCCACTAAATCCAAACTTGAAAACTCAAAGCAAAACTAATGATACCCCTCTCGTAGACTAGCAACAAATGACACTCATAAGATGTACTCTACAAACGTAAATATCCCGGAAAGAATGATCGAATATATCTAGGCCTTTCAAATACTCTTAGGATAATCCCTATAGCATATCTCATTGGGCTTTCTACCGGGATAAGATAGACGATAACTTAGTCTTTCATTCATTTCATAACAATTCATTAGTTGATTTAACTATTTCACTTTTAAACGCACATCAGAATGAGCTCTTACCCTGTCATAGCAGAATAGGATATTCATGATATACCCTACCTTACTCAAATCATAAGGCAGCTTCTTCTGATTGTCGTGAGCTTTTAGTCATCATAGTGGTATAGGACATACGTGGTATACCCTATCGCACTCAAATCATCGACTAGCTTTCGACACACCCAATTAATTCATCATATTAACTCAACTTTTTCATTTGACAATAAGTCACGTGTTACTTATCACATTCAAACCTTAGATATTCACAGTATAGCATACTCCGGATCTAAATACAAACTATCATAAGTCTCAAGACATATACGTAGCACTAAGAAACACAAAACCAGAAAAAAAAATGAATTAAGGTAATATTCAAGTGAACGAGCCGACCCAAAGATCGAACTCGCAAAAACGTTAATAAAATCTAGAAAAGTTGTTACTAACTTACCAAGTAGGGTGAGTAGATGCTGATCGAGATGAAAACGAGTCCACACAACACAAATATGGCCTCCAAAATTGAATTTTTTTTCTCCAAAAAGTCGGACTAAGGAGGGTGCTGATTCTCCTGAAATATGGCGTGTTGGGGAATTTGGTTATGAAAATCGAAGAGAGGGTGTCAAGCGCGGTCTATAGCACTTGAATCGCCAAAATGGTTTAGAATTGAAGATTTTAGGCAAAAGGAGGGAAAAGTCGGTTTTTGGCGCTTGAAAATTCAAAAAGTGAAGGTTCACCGTCGGAGGGGTATATATGACAGAGGTTGGACATTGCTCAAACCAAAGGACGGGCGCCCACTGGGAAATCAGATGAACCGACGGGCGCCCAGCTTATTTGACGCTGGCCCAAGAGTTTAAATCACATACAGATTGGAGGGAATAAAGCGCACGGACGCCCAGGCTTAGTGGACGCCGCCCAAAATTGGTCAAGGCGGACGGGCGCCCGTAGAGTTCGGACGGGCGCCCAAGCAAAGATAAGTGCAAAAATTATAAAATTTCCATACAAATCAAATTCAAAATTGCACTTTCTTATTAAACTTAAATAAAACTTCAAAATACACATAAAAATCAACGAAGTACTTAAAATTACTAGAGAATAGGTAAAAGCAAATAGAAACAAATGGATTGCCTCCCACAAGCGCTTTTTGTTTTACGCCGCTCGCTTCGATTTAAACAACTTAAGAACGCTAGTCATCGTAAACGGCCGACCAATCTATCACTCGAATAAGACGGGCGGAGCATGTCAATCGCCGGAGGGAAGTCATACTCATCCCGCAAACCCCAATCCTCACCAAATACATCAACACCTCGAAATGTTCAACAGGCAAAGACTAGCGCTTAAATCACAAAGATCGGATCATCGAGGATCGTGGTACGGACGCCCAAGAGCCTCCCGCAACTCCTTAGTAGTGAAGTCTCCACCTCCCGAACAAATGGGAACAATGAGAACATAGGTGACAGCCTTGATGCGGTACTAATATCAAAGTCTACGCAAAACAATGGTTCCTCCCGTCCGTCATCTACAAAGTGATTAGTGGATCTTCCTAAGGAAAGGTAACTCCTCCGGGTCGAACACCGAAATCCATATCTAGAAAGCACAACTAATCGACAGATAAAAGAAAACTTAGTAAGGCTAAAACTTAATAAACTAAACTTAAATACTAAAGCATAAAGCAAGAATAACTAAAAGAACGATATCTCAGGTCGCCTCTAGTGGCGCTTTTTTGGTTAATGTCGTTAGCTCGACACCGCTTAAAGCTCACTGATCAAAGCCAATTGACTTTTCTCGCCACCACTACCTCGCCTAGACTTTGGTCGTAGTTCGGCCGCAGAAAAAAGACTCCAACACACGGGTAAAACCTTTAATAGCTTTCCAAACACGCCGAAACTTCCCCTATGGTTGACTTCTTCTTCCTCGAATCTCCCGATGACGCTTCAACCGACGCCCTCTCAAACTCTTCCATATCCCAACTACATGCTAGAACTTCTTCAGATCTACCAATACCGCTATCCTCTCAAAACAGTCGGGTGAAAACTCGCCAAACTCATCGACTTGTGTAGCACCACACCCGAGGATATCGAGGAAACGAACAATCAAAGGGTTCTCTTTAGGTTCACCACTATAGTGCTTTCACCGCTGACCATTTACTCAAACGGTTTACCACTATAACCACGGTTCTAGAACGCCCAGAATGATTTGGAGAATCTCGAATGGACCACTAACGTGTCCTCAACTTTCCAGAAACAAATGTAACCTAGAATTGTATAAGCACTTGTTCGCCGACGTGAATTCTCTTTTCTTAATCTTAGCATCGTGGAGTAGCTTCATCTTATCTTTACTAATCCTCGCACTTTCGTAGGCCTGGAGTCCGACTCGCCCAACTCATGCAATCGGCTGCAATGATGTTTTCCACAAGATTGGGAATCAAAGTTCGTAAACTTTGTCGCCCAATAAGCTCTATGCTCTAACTCGACAGCAGATGACACGGCTTTCCATAGACCATTTGATATGGAGATGTACCCATAGGGGTTTTATAGGCGCTCAGATGCCCAAAGTACATCATCCAACTTCAAACTCCATTTTTCTATGACTGCCACTGCTTTTTTCCAGGATTTTCTTGATGCTTTGTTGCTTCTCTCATCCCGACCACTAGTCATCGGATGATATGGTGTGCCGCTTTGTGACGAACACCATACTTTTCAAGCACTTTCTCTGGGGTCGGTTGCGTAAGGCGCCCCTTCATCACCGATCAAGGCACGTGGACATCCAAACCTCACGAAGATATTTTTCTTTAGAAATTTCATGACCGCTTTATGATCGCTGTGAGGAGTGGCTTGAGCCTCCACCCATTTAGACACGTAGTCTCACGCAGACTAAGATGTATTTATTACCGCAAGATGATGGGAATGGTCCCATAAAATCGATACCCCATACATCAAAGACCTCGCATTCTAGGATGGGTTTCAAAGGCATGTCAAAACGCTTTGTCGAGTACCGGTTCTTTGGCATCTATCACAAGCTTTACGTAAAAGCTTCGCCTCTTTAAAGATCGTGAGGCCAATAGAAACCGGATTGGAAGATCTTAGCAACGGTTTTCCACGGACCAAAGTGACCTCCAAATGGGTCCACTGTGACATCAAGCCAAATGATATCGCTACGCCACACTCAGAACACATCTCCTAAGCAAACCATCTTTACTGCATCTTAAAAGATAAGGTTCATCCCAAACGAAGATTTCAAATCGTAGAAGAACTTTTTCTTCTTCCGATAAGACAATTCTCGATCGAGATATCGGGCATGAAGGTAATTTACAATGGAAGAATACCATGGAACATCGAGGACAACCGCCTATTAGCATAATGTTTTCTAGAGGAAAGTAAAGATCTATATCATCCGGATCATCCTTTCCTCACCTAACATTCTAGAACGTGATCGCCACTACGCTTTCAACGCCTCTTTGTCCTTAATTTGAACGCCAAACTCTTGTAGGTCGATCCAACGAGTAAGCGCGGTTTGGCCTCTTTCTTTGTCATCGATATCGCAGCAAATGCGATCACCCACACAATCACTTGAGCTCCTAACAAGTAACTCACGAAAACTTGTCCATAGCAAAGACTACGCCGTAGTTCCTTTTCGCAGAGTAGTATAGTTAACTTGAGAGGGGTTCAATGTGTGACTGCATAATAGATAGGCTGGAATTTTCCTTGATTCTTTGTCCTAGAACAAAGACTAACCGCATAGTTTGATGCGCCGCACATAAGCTCAAAAGGCGTGTTCCAATAAAGCGATATAAGAATTGGAGCGTATATTAAACGATCCTTAAGCTCCTCAAACGCTTGCTTGCGCTCTCTCATCAAAATTGAACTCAACGCCTTCCTTTAGTAAAGTGGATAGGGGCTTGGCTATCTTGGAGAAGTCTTGAATGAATCTTCTGTAGAAACCGACATGTCCAAGAAAGCCTCTCACTTCACGCACATTCTTAGGATAGCTCATCTTCTCGATAGCTTCTACTTTTGCCCTGTCAACTTCAATACCTTTGGCGGAGATCTTGTGGCCAAGAACTATTCCCTCATCTACCATAAAATGGCATTTTTCCCAATTGAGCACTAAGTTCTTCTCCACACATCCGATAAGACTCGGTCAAGGTTGTCAAGACAATCATCAAAAGATCGACCAAAGACCAAAAATCGTCCCATAAAGATTTCCATACACTTTTCTACGAGCCCGTCAAAGATAGCCAAAGATACATCTTTGAAATGTAGCCGGGCATTGCAGAGACCAAATGGCATTCTCCTGTAAGCGAATGTACCATAAGGCAGGTGAAAGTGGTCTTTTCCTCGGTCACCGGATCAATGGGTATCCAAAGTATCCTCGAATATCCATCCAGAAGCGAAGAGAATGCGTGCCTCGCCAGACGCCAAGCATCCGGTCAATGAATGGAAGGGGGAAGTGATCTTTCATGGTTACCTCATTGAGCTTTCTATAATCGATGCAGACTCAGAACCAAAGTGACAAGTCTCAATGCTATTTCCTCTCCCTTCTCATTCTTCTCAATCGTAATTCCCTTTCTTGGGAACTACTTGAGTCGGGAAACCCATTCACTATCCGCGATGGCATAAATGATTCCCATGTCCGTAATTTTAATGATTTCTTTCTTAACGACTTCTTGCATATGAGGGTGAGCCTCCTCCTGGGTCGTTTAACACATTTTGCACCCTCATTCGCCTTGATCTTGTGCATACAGATGTCCGGAGATATCCTCTCGATATCTCCTACCGCCAACCAAAGGCTTTTTCATTTTTCTTCAAGACGTTGATTAGTTTCATTTCCTCTAAACGAAAGCTTGGCGATATAATCAATGGAAGCTTGTCACCTTCTCTTAAAAACACATACTTAAGATGTTTAGCAACGGCTTCAACACCAAATCAGCAGGGGGGTCTTCTAAACTCGACTTGAGCTCTCCACTTTTCAACTCAATATCACCGAGTTTACTCTGTGGGTCCCACCGCCAAAGCTTCTCCTTCCAACAATTCTTCCTCAAAATCACCGCTAATTGATCTAGATTGACCACACCATGGGTATTTAGATTATCAACCAATCGCTCATATTCAAACTTTCTACAAATATGACTTGCTTATCCATATAATCGGTGAAATCATCCGTCATATAATCAATGGAAAAGCCGGTTGAGGGCCGAGAGGGTACTTGAATGGACTTTAAGACATTGTAACTCACCTCTTGATCACAAACTCGATAGTCACTTGCCCACCATCGCAATCGACGAGGGCTCTAAATTGTAGATAAGAAAGGTCTTCCAAGAATCGTGGGGACGTTTTCATCTTTCTCCATATCTAAAGCATACCAATCAACCGGAAAGGTAAATCATCAATCAACCAAAACGCCTTTCAGATCCTGGCTTTGTTAAAGATCTATCGAATTGTAGACTCATAGTAGTGGGTTCTAGAAGGCTTTGTAAACCGAAATGCTTGCATACGCACATTGGCATAAGACTTATAGAGGCACCTAGATCACACAAAGAATTAGGGAAGACTAGACCTCCCATTAATACTGTAAGTACGAACTTGCCAGGGTCACCTCTTTTAATTGGTAAGTCTTCATAATTAATCATAGAGCAATCCTCACCAATTTGCCTTTCCATGCCTGCTAACTTCTTTTTTGAAGACACAACATGCTTGATGAATTTTGTATACTTAGGCATTTCAACCAAGACTTCTGATAATGGAAGGTTCAGCACCTTTTCGTACTTTTTGTCCTCACTCAAGGGAATGTTGCTCTTTCTCGGTGGAAATGGAAGCTTCTTAAGGTCACTCTCAGAAAAGACTTTCTTTGAGGATGCACTTACAGCTTTGTCTTCCAGATCTTTCCATCGAACAACTTTTTCAGATTTTTTTGTAGTCGTGGATCACCTCCGACTTTCGCTGCTTTTTCGATCCTCGAGGATCACCCACTTGAGGATCACCAACTTCTTCACCTCCTGTGGATCACCCACCGAGTTTTCTCTTGCAAATGAGGGGGTGTAGTGCTACCTTCCCTCCCGCCTTATCAATGGCAGAGGAGGGCTAGTGGTTTCCACGATGGGAAGGACCACTAACTTGAGTACCGCTTCGATTCATTGCACCGGCCTCCTCTTTACCGTATTGAATTGATGGCACGAGGTCAAGATACGGGCCTTTCTTCAAGTCACTTGAGCAACTTGACCACCCTTTGATTCTTTAAAGTGAAACCGGCAAACGCCTGGGGTCTGTTAAGCTAATCTGTTCACCTGGTTGCCCAATTTGTCTCTCAAGATTATTCATTGATCTACTTTGCTCCTCCAACTTAGCTTCAAGATTGTTAGACTCGAGGGCTTTGAGAGTTTTGGAAATTTTGAGCATAGGGTGGTTGGGCCGACTTTGGATCGCAGGATTTGAATTGGAAGGCCAATTGATTGAACCTTTGAGTAGGTGATGACTCAAACCTAACCTTGGAACGGGCGCCAGTAAAGTCGATGTGACATTACCTAGGCTATACAGATCCTAACCGGCAAGCAGTACCGGGTCAAATTGTAGCTCTAGTCCGGTGAGTCAGTCGTATTCCTCAGGAAAACATGGTAATTCTTTTAAGTGGGGTTAAAACACCAAGAAGCTATTATTAACTCGATCTAAGTCGCAGCTTTTAACTTTTCCTCGGGTTAGATAGTTAGATCGCTTAGATTAGTTAGTAATGTTAGAGTTAGATGTTAGTAAAACAGAAAATAAAACAAATAAATATATAGATATATTTTTGGATCTAGCCAAGAATACTTTATCAATCAATATCTTTTAGTAGAAATAAATGAGATGATCTTCCTTTATTCAAGGTGTAAATTATATATGAATCGGTGTACTCCTAAGCTAGACAACTCCTCCTCACACGAGCGTATGAAATTGTCATATGTCAAATGTCATCACTCCAAGGTCCACAACTGCCCCATGCTAATCTTAGTTAGTCTCGAATGTGTACCGAAACAAATCTACCCCGGATAAAAGAGGTTATTCCGCTCGCCGACGGGCCGATGTTATTCAAGAGGCTCCGGTTGTCAAGCGGATCGATTTAACACAAACGGTGTAGTTTCAATTAAACTGCTGATTTTAACATTATTAAGATCTCGAGTACAAAGTTAATAAGATTTGTTTTTCTAGGACAAATCTGCCCCCGGGTAGGAAATAGGATTCCGTTAATCAGACGGCCATTTTTACCCTCCGGTTTTTCTATTTTTACTCATATCCTCGACTTCTCCGGTCGGGTTCATCGCCAGTTATATGTGGGTATTCATCATGATTGATTACGCCATTCCGAATTTATTATCAATACGCTGCAAAATAGAAAAAGATTCATTATAATTAGTTTTAATCATGATTACCGTAGTCGATCATTCATTTTACCAAAAGATTAACTAATTCGTGATTCATATCTTGGCTAGACATATTTTTAGTTTAACATAGTGATAGATATAAATAAACAACAAAAGTAATAACTTGATAAAATTACCCGTTAAGTGCAAATCAAAGCCGTATTCTCTCGAAAATAACAACTTTCTCAATAACAACTTTCTCGTAATTCTCTCGAGCATTACAACAAGATTACTTTTATTTATAAAAACATATATACATACATAGACATATGTATATACGGGCCCGAAAATAAAGTAAAACGAAAAAAAGAGATGAAGAACGAAGATGAAGAAGAGGGAATGGAAGAAATGGGAGGAGGTGGAGAAGAGAGATCTTGGGCAAGAGTGGCCAAGATGGGGCAAGAAAGATCAATGGAGATGGAGGAGTTTATATAGGAGAAGGGTGTATATGGGGAGGTTTATTTGGGAGAGGTGAGAAGTTTGTTGTGAGGGAGGTTGTATTTGGGGAGGAATTATCTCCATTTAGCATGTGGGATAATCTTGGAGAATATTTGCCATCATGTGGAGGTGGTGAGTCATGTAGTAGCATGTGAAGTTTGTTACAAGAAATCATTACATGCCACATGCAAGTAACATGCAAGGAACATGCAAGGAACCTCCCTAAAATCTCCCGGTTCGTCCCGAAGTTCCAGCTGTTCGGTATAAAAATCATAACTTGAGTTGTAGACTTCCGATTGACGTGATTCAAAATGCGTTGGAAAGATCATTTTAGTATCTACAACTTTCATCAAGAAATCTTCCCCAGAAAACGCCTCTAAGTTGGGTCAAATTTCCATCGAAAACAGGTTACGGTAGAAGCGCATAGGAAAAATAATTTGATCCGCTGAACTCGTAAGCTTGTGGCATTTTCTTCTTTCCTCAAAATCCATCTTTAGGCTTCAAAACATGTCGTTACGTGGAATCTTGGTCAATATATAATCCCGCAATGAACCACCAAAATACCAAACGAACTGACACATTACACTCCGGTTACTAAACCGGTACAAAAACTAATAAAAACTTATAAAAATACGATAATTTATATAATAACTACTACTTATACATTTGAATAAAACTTAGTAATTTTGACTTGATTTGATACAATAATACTCAAAATGGTATCAATAATGGGGTAAAATGTCATAATAATGATCATAAATTTATCTCTCATCACAACCCCTACTTAGCTTTTGGTCGCCCTCGAGCAAAACAAGCGATAAAACAAAATGAATGAGAGATAAATTCAAGAAGATAGAAGATATAAGGGACAACTAGATAATACAACCATTAGAATTACAACCAAAGCGTTAACCTCAATATAAATGTATAACAGAGTGTGTGTGTGTGATGCTTTTTCAATTTCCACTATCCTCTCTTGAATAAATCAAGCAAAACACACAAATATCCATTCAGACAAACTTTCTAATGACTTTCCTAGGTATAAACAAAGAATAGCTTCCACACAAAGTTCTTCCGAGTACTTATTAGGATAATCCCTAAAGCATATCATTCAGCTTTATACTTTAGGATAGTCGTAAGATAGCTAAGTTTTCAACCACGCTTAAATTTTAATTTTTATTTATTTATTTATTTATTTATTTTTTTCTTTTGATGAACTTAATTTCACATGTGTAGCATATGCCTTCATTCCCAAAGAATAGGACGCTTCGTGATAACCCCTAGCCGGACTACTATCATCAGCAGCGCGGAGCTTTTAAATCTCATAGTGATATAGACGCTTCGTGATAACGCCCCACCGCACTCAAATCATTGGTAGCTACAACCGACAAATATATAGTTCATTTTTCTTTTTTTTCATAAACTTAACTTATATCCTTTCTATCACATTCAAACCTTCGATATTCACAAGACACGCTCAAAAGTTAGGTACTAAGTTACCGCTATTTCTAGGATAAACCACTAGACACCTCGAATGGATACAGCTTTAAAATTTTCGCTTCAATATCAAAGGCTTACGTGAAGGAATTCATGTTACACAAATATATTTGGAATTACAATGCACTTACGGTTCACGTTGGTTATACACATCCAAATTGATCATTACATCTTCAAATCCATGAAATATATACCTTATACGCTTTATTTTAATCAACTAAATAATGCTCGAAAAATCAAAAACTAAGGGTTTTATTGATACAAAATAAACATTAATTCCATTGCTAGACCAACGACTCCACTCCCACTTACGAACTTACATTGTCCTCAATGTAAAGTGAGTGTAAATAAGTTGTCGGGAAAGCAATGGTGCAATAAACAAGTCAAAACAAATACTCGGATGATAAAAAGTGGTGGGTGGGTGGGTCAAAGTTATGACCGTTGTGTGTGCAAATAAAATAAAAGTATGTGGAGTGTGACAGTGTAATGTGTTCGTTAAAAACGTGTTTTAAATTTATATTATCGGAACACCCCAAGTATAAGGATCGTAGTATAAGGTGTTGCCGAGTCGTCCCAAGGGAATCGTATAGTTATCGATTGAGGTATAACTCCTAAGTTGGTTATGTCACTAATTACTTAAAACTAAGATTAATCTAACTATAAACTAAACCTAAGAAATAAACTAAAACTAAAGGAAAGAAAATAAAAAAGAACTAAAAATAAGCGTAAAAAAAGCAGAAAAGACAGAGAAGGTTGGACTAACGCTCACTATAGTGAACGAGCGGCCTCAAATTAGAAAGCAATGGACGAACGCTCAATTAAATGAACGAGCGTCTGGATACGATCGTAAATGTAAAATAGGCGTAAAAGTTGCAGGAACTAGGGGTTCTAAAACTAAACTTAAACTAGGGCAATTAAGAACGATTTTGATTAATGAGATAATAAAGAGAAGACGAAGTGAATGAACAGCCAAGATTCAATCACATAATAATCATACAACCGCTTTATGATCCGAATACGCTTTTATTGGTATGATCAATCGCGAAACCGACTAAATTCCTTTAGATCAATTTCTAAGGTTTGTTTACTTTTCCAAGAAAAACAAATAACATTCATCACAAGATCAACAATTCGTTCCCAAATTGTAATACCCAACTAACGATATATGATTCCTCAAAACATCATCAATTGTATCGATTGAAAGATAAAGTATTGTTGAACTATATTTCCATAAAAATTCAAACACATAGAGTTCCATTGACATTCCTATCTAATAAAACTCGCAACGATTAAATCAGATTCAAACGATAAATAAAACAAATGTATTCAAAATCATAACTAAAGATAAACTAA
This sequence comes from Gentiana macrophylla, assembly GCA_026214975.1. Classification (NCBI taxonomy): domain Eukaryota; kingdom Viridiplantae; phylum Streptophyta; class Magnoliopsida; order Gentianales; family Gentianaceae; genus Gentiana; species Gentiana macrophylla. The sequence continues at coordinate 31,791 of JAOBSW010000990.1, read as the reverse complement.
CAAATCATGGTTGTGATGACGCTTGACGTGATATCCCCGGTTGTTCCATCAAGCTATGCGCTTAGCCAACAATCATGTTGGTGATCGTTGGGATGGAAGGATTCATCTTTGACTCTCCTCCTTGAATGATGCGGCGCTAGGGTTTGTTATGAGGAAATAATGCGTATGAGATGTCCCCAGGGGTTTAATACACGCCGCTATTTATAGGATTTTAGGTCGGCTAGGGTTAAGTCGGCACCGACGCCCGCCCAAGGTCATGGGACGCCACCAGATTGCAAAACTTATTTGAGTCGGGCCGAAGCCGATTGGGCGCACGCTCAGCTGGCGCGCCCACTACAAATATCCCAAACTTGTTTGAATCAAAATATCATCCTCGACGCCGTCCCACTATCTTCATACGCCATCCAGCTTGAACGGCCGCTCAATAATCTGACGCCAGATTAGACGCGAAACTTGATTTTCTCATACCTATCTCTTTCCAATCAAATCCAATCACCATTATCTCTTCCTCTTTAATTAAATCCGACTTGATCATCTTTGAATTACCTCTTGAGCTCGAATTTGTGCATCTATAACACATAAAAATATCCCAAAATGTAATAATGTCCAATTAAATATAAATTCATCAATAAAACGCATAAATTGACTAATTTTGTGATTAACTCACTAAAACACCACATGCTCAATATTTCGTCTAAACACTTATTTCTTTATGCAAATAATACAAATACGGGGGAAATTATCATAAAATATAGCCTTATAAAACATATAAAAACACCCTTAACAACTCCCCCACACTTGAACTTTTGTTCGTCCCGAGCAAAACAATCAAAACTATAGCTCAACTTTCATGCAATCCACATAGATCTCCAACTCACGTAACAAAAGATATAACAACTATAGCAAACAATACCATCACAGAGATAGATTCAGTGTATGTGTGACAAGCCCTTCTCAAATTTAACAAGCCTTTCAAGAAATATCCTCTCAAAAACTTCAATGACTATCCTAGTGTACAGATGCATGAATAGCTTCACACTAAGCCTTCCCACGCACTCAAGAGGATAATCCCTACAAAGATATCATGCGGTTCTACTGGGTATAAGATCCATGATAACAAAGACTTCACTCTATTTTTATTCTTATTCATCATTTTTCAAAATTTTCAAATTCAACGCATATCAGAATAAGCTCTTACCCGTCATAGCAGAATAGGACATTTCAAGATAATCCCCTACCTTACTCCAATCATAAGGCAGCTATAAACTGACTGTCGTGAGCTATTGGTCATCATAGTGGTATAGGACATACGTGGTATACCCTACCTCACTCAAATCATAAACCAGCTTCCGACAAACGTATTTATTATGATTCACTACTTATTCATTCACTTTTTCCTTAAAAGACATAGGTTACATCTCACTTATCACATTCAAACTCTATGATATTCACAGTACACGGTCTAACTAAGGTGTTACCATACTGACCTTCTTAAGATACTCATCAAAATAATGAAAGGATATAGTTCAAAAGTCATGCTTCAAAATCAAAGGCTTTCGTGAGTGAAAAATGAACACTATCTCCATAAAAGTAAAGACATGCTATAATTATCTCACTAAGTCACATACTATCATCGTTAGAAAACTACAACTAGCAAGCATCTAGTTTTAATCACATGCTCGAGATTTACCAAAAAAATTTAAATTTGCTCGAAATTAACTCATATTACCAGATATAGCATGAAAACATACCCATGTTACCCCCCCCCCACACTTAAATCACATTATGTCCTCAGAATGTGCAAATAAAAGAAAAAGAAACTTAGCTGGTTTCAACAGTGGTTGTCAGATGAAAGTTGGCAGAGGTCAGGCCGGAGCATGAATATACCGCGACAACTCGAATAGACAACACTGACAAAAAGCTTGTGAACTCCGCTCAAAAGTATCTCGCAACACTCGACATACCATATAATCTCGGGTACAAGGGGTATATGAGCGGACAAGACATTCAAAGAAGACGTAAACGGAATAAACATCTCACGCAAACAACCAAGGTACTACTTATAAATAACTAACCTAAAAGGAAATAAAACAAAACTAGGTTGCCTCCTCAGAGCGCTCTTTTAATGTCATTAGCTTGACACAATCCTCAAAGTCAACCCGGTCGGGCCACTTTGGTTTAAACGCGCCAACTCATCATCGTAACTGCAGGTAAGGACCGAGGTGTGACCACAACCGCCACAAGTCAAGTACTCTACCAAATTCTTTAACTTGGCTCTTCGAGACAAGATCGACTTTCGTCTTTGTCTCAAATTCTCTCCTACATGTGGCACCAGTAGAATGATAGGTTCAGAATCGTGGCGGAAGCTTCTTTAAGGGAAGAATGTCATCATTCAAGCAAAGAAATTAGCCGGAATCTCATCACAAATCAAAGACATCGCAGCACGCCAACCAACTTTTGAAAGTATATGACCTCGTGTACTTCATAAGGTTGGCCAAAATACTTTTTCAATCTATGACCGTTCACTTTAAAAGGTTGACCGCTGTACCCTTTCAAGGAAATCGCTCCCCGGATGAACTTCGACAATTTCAAAGGGTCCGGACCATCTCGACTTAAGCTTGCCAAAGAAACGATGTAATCTGGTGTTGTAAAGTAAAGCCATCTCTCCTACCTTGAAATCTCTCCTTTATTTTAGCATCATGGAGCGCTTTCGTTCTTTCCTTGCTCACTTTATGCTCGTAGGCCCCGAGTCCGAATTCATCAAGCTCATGCGATTCAGGTAATCTTTTCTCGCCACAGAGTCGGCTATCGAAGTTTAAGTATTTAATAGCCCAAGAAGCTTTGTGCTCCAAATTAACTGGTAGATGGCATGCCTTGCCATAAACCATTTGAAAAGGCGACGTACCCATAGGGTCTTGAACGCAGATGACGATAAGCCCAGAGTGCGTCGTCCAACTTCGCACTCCAATTGGATCTATTAGAATTCACCGCTTTCTCCAAAATCCGCTTTAGACTTCTTTGCTTACCTCGACTTGGCCACTTTGGTTTGGGGGTGGTATGGTGTACCAATCTTATGCTTGACACCATATCTTTCAAGAATTTTATCTAGTGGTGCATTACGTAAGTGCGAACCTTCATCACCGATAAGGGCTCTAGGATGACCAAATCTAGTAAAGATATTCTTTTGCAAGAATTTCTTTACAACTTTGTGATCATTGGTTTGGGTGGCTATAGCCTCTACCCACTTGGAAACATAATCAACGCAGACTAGGATATATTTATTGCCGCACGATGATGGGAAGGGTCCCATGAAATCGATGCCCCACACGTCGAAGACCTCACATTCCAAGATAGGCCTCAAAGGCATCTCCATCCTATTACTGAGCCTCCTACTCTTTGACATCTGTCACAGCCTTTGCAAAAGGCTTCAGCGTCTTTGAACAGAGGGGGCCAAGAAATCCAGCTTGAAGGATTTTCGCAGCGATCTTTGGTGCTCCGTAGTGTCCACCAAATAGGCCACTGTGACATTGCTCTAAGATATCCAGCTGTTCATGTTCCGAACACACCTTCTAAGCAACCCGTCTTTGCGGACTTTAAACAAATGTGGATCCTCCCATACGAGATACTTCAAGTCACCAAAAACTTCTTCTTTTCCTGATACGTCATCTCTTCTAAATGCCCAGTCGCTAAGTAATTGACGTAATCAGCATACCACGGCCTCACTTTCTCTAGTCTCATTAATTGCTCAGTTGGAAAGTCAATGCCTATTTCCTTAGTGTTTTCGTCACCCTCGTTCACTAAGCGAGATAAGTGATCAGCTACAACATTTTCGCTACCTTTCTTATCCTTAATTTCAAGGTCAAATTCCTGTAGTATCAGAATCCATCTCAGTAACCTTGGTTTGGCGTCTGCTTTTTCCATGAGGTAGCGTAATGCTGCATGATCTGTCCAAACCACAACTCGAGACCCAAGAAGGTAACTTCGAAACTTATCCATAGCGAAAACGACTGCTAGGAATTCTTTCTCTGTAGTAGTGTAGTTACACTGAGCTGGGTTCAAAGTTCGGCTCGCATAGTAGATTGGTCTGAACTTCTTATCAATCCTTTGCCTAGAAATCACGCCTATAGCGTAGTTAGAGGCATCGCATATGAGTTCGAAAGGTTTAGTCCAATCCAAGCGCGATCAAAATGGGGGCACTTTGGTTAACTTATCCTTTAAGCATTTGAAAGCTTCCTTACACGCATCATCAAACACGAACTCTACTTCCTCTTTCAAGAGTTTGGATAAGCGGCTTTGCTATAGTCGAAAAATCTTTAATAAAACGCCGATAGAAGCCTACATGTCCCAGAATCCTCGTACCTCCTTAACTGCCTTTGGATATGACATTTTCTCAATGGCCTCTACTTTAGCCCTATCCACCGAATACCTTCACTGGACAACTTGTGTCCCAAAACAATCCCTTCGCAAACTAGAAAATGGCATTTCTCCCGCTTAAGCACCAAATTTTTCTCAACACATCGAGTACCATATCTAGATTCCTTAAGATCTCATCAAAGTCGCCGCCCATAGATCGAGAAGTCATCCATAAAGACCTCCATGCATTGCTCTACAAGTCCGTCAAAATGGCTAACATGCACCGTTGAAAAGTCGCGGGTGCATTGCATAGGCGAATGGCATTCTCGCGAAAAGCAAAAGTACTGTATGGACACGTAAACGTGGTCTTTTCCTCGTCATTAGGATCGATGGCTATCCGGAAGTACCCGCAATATCCATCGAAAACAATAATATTTGTGACCACTCGCCTTTCAATTAGCCGGTCAATGAAGGGTAAGGAAATGATCTTTGCGGTGACTTCGCTCAATCTGCGATAATCAATGCGAGACTTATAACCATCCACAAGGCGTAAAGCAATTTCCTCCCTTTTTCATTTTTTCTCACGGTAATACCCCTCTTCTTTGGCACAACTTGAGTAGGGCTAACCCACTCACCGCCGGCGATGGCATAAATAATCCCCATATCAAGCCATTTGATGATCTCCTTTTGACAACCTCCTGCGCATATGCGGATTCAGCCTTCTTTGCGGTTGTCTCGACCTTTTTCGCTCCTTCCTCCGTTCGGATCTTATGCATGCATACATCCGGGCCGATTCCTCGATATCGCCCACCGCCATCCGAACGCGAGGATATGTTTCTCCAAAGACTTTGATCAATTTTGCCTCTTGCTCAGGCTCGAGTTTAGACGAGATGATTAGGGGCAACTTATCACCGCCTTTAAGAAAGATGTATTTTAGATCTTTGTGGAAGTGGTTTCAACTCTAAGTCAACAGTGGTTGCTCGATGCTAGATTTTAACGGACCACCTTTTTCTATTTGAGTTTGGACCGGTTGGTCAAAAACACCTCATCTTCCTGGGGAGTAATCCCGAAAGGTATTGAATCACGCCATCAAAAGGAATCTCCTCGCCCACTTTCGCTTCTTCTTGCGATGTGCAATCACCTTCTTAAGCTCTTCTTCTTCAAGTTCATCGGCAAGTCGCTCCCAATCATCCATCTCCCAATGGGTAGCTTCTCTCGTAACTCGATTTCATCCCAACTTCCCATTAAAACTTCCTCTACGCAAGGTTAAAGTCTCACTGATTGAGCTCCTTCGAGATCACTACCGCTTATTCCTGGAATGTCCCAAATTTTCTGCTCACTTATAGCTCAAGATGCTCAAGTTGTCGAGAGACAAATTCAAATGACTCACACTCTTGAAAGCTTGTTTTTTTCTTCTTTCGTGATTTATGACATCCAGGGCTTCAAGCCATGAGCTCTTCATCGTGGTCGATTCATCCCCATAAATTGCCTCAATGAATGAAATTCCCTGAATTGGGGATTCTTCGAACTTTTACCTTGCTCGATGGAAATGGAAGTGTCTCCTATTCTCAAGGTAATTTGGCCATGGGAAGTCAATGGTGGCGGCGGCGGTGTCCAAGAAAGGCCGCCTAGGATCGTGGGCATTTCCTTGTCAAATTGGTAGTCCAATATAACCCGATCGGTTGGAAACACCAATTGTTTAACATGGGTAAGGACATTGTTAACGCAACCGGCCGCTAAACGGCTAGATTTGTCCACCAACCGAAGAGAGACGGGCGCCTCTTTAGCCTTTTGTCCAACCCGAGACTTTTGCAGATGTTCAAAGGCATCACATTAACAGAGGCACCAGAGTCGCATAAGACATTGTGGAACGTCGCGGCCTTCGATCATGCAAGAGATTGAAGGTCGTCCGGGTCACTACGCTTTATTGCAATGCTCGAGAAATTGCCGAGCATTCTTCGTTTAGCACTTCATCCGCCATTCCTTTCAGCTTCTTCTTACTTCCACAGCGCCCTTAAGAAACTTGGAGCATTTAGGCATCTCGCTTAACACTTCAAGAGAGGCATAGTTACCATGGTTTCTCTAAGCGACTTTCTCACTCCATCGTAAGTTTTATCGAGTTCAAAGTATTCTCATTTTTCTTTCTTTGGATAAGGAAGGGTTTTGGATGATTGATTGAAATTTGATTTTTAATGGCTTCATCCTCCTTATCCTTCCATCCGACAAACTTTTCAGCTTTCTTTTTAGTCAGGGGTTCGGCCATCTGACTATTCTTTTCAACATCCTCATCACTTTCTCCCGAAGAATTGTTATCATTCAGCTCTCGCTCACTGCCGCTTTCTTGGTATTTGTCTGCTGCTTATCCCTCCTCGAACTCATGGCGCCGTGAGGGGGCTACTCGTTTCCCGACAGCTTCTCGGGTCCAACTTTCTTTCCGCTTCTAAGTGTAACTGCATTCAACTCCTCCTCTTGTCCATAATTCCACTGCGGTGTGATGGCATTACAGGCACTTACTTCTGCCTTAGGATTTTTATCTCAGGTAACTCGGCGGTCTTCCTTGGGGCCTGCTTGCTTGTTGATCAGCCATCTGGCCAATCTGTCTTTCTATCGCCTTTTGACCGGTGGCTAGTGCTTGCACCATATCTACTAGCTCATCGAATTTCTTTTGAGAGATAGAGGTGGGCTGTGGATTTTGTGTTTGAGCCCAATTGCCTTGGGGCTTTTGATTGTTGGAGTTGAAGGATGGTTGGAATTGGATGCGCCAGTGGCGATAATAACTGCTTTCATGATTTCCGAAAAGTTACGGTTTGGATTATAGCTTGATTGACCGTAATTTTGATTGAAATTACGAAAAGTTTGATTTACGTTGCCTATCGCATTTACTTCATCTCCGTTCTCATTGCTCGCTGCTTCCTCCCGTAAGACTCATATCCGCCGATCCCTTCATTTCTCGTGCATTTGTAAATTAGCCATCCGTTGGTTTATCATTTCCACTTGAGCAACCAACTTCGTGTCACAGATCGCTTACAAATGATTTTCTCTTATCTTCCTCAACATGGGTCTTCCTGAGGTTGACCACATGTTGTTCTTGGCAATTGTTTCAATGCCTACCCTATAGGCGAAGATCATCTCCTCCGCCTTGAAAAAGATCCATGAGTCGTGGAGTCTAGATAATCTCTATTGGGTTGAGTAACACCGATAGAATAATTCTAGGAGCTCATGTCGAGTGTATCCATGGTTAGGGCATTTCCTCATTAACAAATTCAACCTTTCCTGTGCCTTTCCTACGCTTTCTCCTTCTAATTGCTCAAAATTAGCTATATCACGCTTAAGGCCCATTATCGCTCCAGTGAAACGAATTTCAAAGCGAAGGCTCTTTTAACATCGGCCTGTATATGGAGAGAGTGATGGGGTAAGGATTTGAACCATCTGCTTGCTTCACCTTTTAAAGCAAACGGGAAAAGTTTCACTTGACAATCTCGTAATCAACACCGGATAGTGGCCTCGCTTCACAAATTTGAACAAAAGTGGACAAGAAGTCATGAGGATCTTCTTGAGCAAAGGCCATGAAAAGAGCTATTTTGGACCAGATCCGACCACTCCATTTTTCAGATCGAAATGCACTTGGCCCATATCCGGGAGGTCGAATAGGTCTATGCCCCTCCAGAAGTCTTGGTTAAGATAAGGGGCATAGGGTCTTGATTTAGCCGGGCTTGGCTGGGCTTGATGGAGTTGTTGCAATTGGTTTTGTAGCCCACTTTGTTGATTCTCGTTTGTTGTTGTAACAACTGTATTTGTTGAAGGAGCCGATTCACCGAGCTTGAGGGTCCGGATTTTGATTTGGGAGGGCGGATTAGGAGGAACTAGATTCGGATTTTGAACCGGGTCACCATGATGTCTAGATCGGAAAAAGCCTTCTTCTTAGGATGGACCGTTCCGGTTCTGGATCAAAGAGAGAGGTCCCTTCTTGCTCCTGGTTTGCATAAACCAGGAGGACAACAGAGAGAGGTCAACACCGACTAAAAGTCGCTGATGTAAGAGTTAACCTTGGAATACAAGCTAAGAGAAGAAAGGAGAAGAACAAGAAGGATAGACGGACGGGCGCTCGTAATCGTGAACGAGCGCCTGCTCAGTGAAGTTCTGGGACGGGCGCCTGGTTCAATAGACGCCGTCTGGTATACTAAAAGCAGTTCAGAGGCGTTTTTACTAAACAAACGGGCGTTTGGATGACCAGACGCCGCTTGACCAAAGACACGATAAAAGGAAATTTTTCGAATGGACGAGCGCCCAGATAATTGGACGTTCGTTCAAAAGTCGAAAACGAGGATCGAAGCGGAAAAGCAACAGAAAATGTATAAACAAATTAAACTAAAACCTAAAACACAAAGAAAATTACCAACTAGAAAACTATACCTACAAAGAATCCGACAACCGACACCGATTCCCCGGCAACGGCGCCAAAAACTTGTTCGTTAAAAACGTGTTTTAAATTTATATTATCGGAACACCCCAAGTATAAGGATCGTAGTATAAGGTGTTGCCGAGTCGTCCTAAGGGAATCGTATAGTTATCAGATTGAGGTATAACTCCTAAGTTGGTTATGTCACTAATTACTTAATACTAAGATTAATCTAACTATAAACTAAACCTAAGAAATAAACTAAAAACTAAAGGAAAGAAAATAAAACAGCAACTAAAAATAAGCAGAAAAAAAAAACAGAAAGATAGGAAGGTTGGACGAACGTTCACTATAGTGAACGAGCGTCTGAAATTAGAAAGCAATGGACGAACGTTCAATTAAATGAACGAGCGTCCCTGATACGATCGTAAATGTAAAATAGGCGTAAAAGTTGCGGGAACTAGGGTTCTAAAACTAAACTTAAACTAGGGCAATTAAGAACGATTTTGATTAACAGATAATAAAGAGAAGACAAAGGAAATGTACCAAGATTCAATCACATAATAATCATACAACCAGCTTTATGATCCGAATACAGTTTTATTGGTATGATCAATCGCGAAACCGACTAAATTCCTTTAGATCAATTTCTAAGGTTTGTTTACTTTTCCAAGAAAAACAAATAACATTCATCACAAGATCAACAATTGCTCCCAAATTGTAATACCCAACTAACGATATATGATTCCTCAAAACATCATCAATTGTATCGATTGAAAGATAAAGTATTGTTGAACTATATTTCCATAAAAATTCAAACACATAGAGTTCCATTGACATTCCTATCTAATAAAACTCGCAACGATTAAATCAGGATTCAAACGATAAATAAAACAGCGTATTCAAAATCATAACTAAAGATAAACTAACAAATCATGGTTGTGATGACGTTGACGTGATATCCCCCGGTTGTTCCACTGCTATGCGTTTAGCCAACAATCATGTTGGTGATCGTTGGGATGGAAGGATTCATCTTTGACTCTCCTCCTTGAATGATGCGGCTGCTAGGGTTTGTTATGAGGAAATAATGCGTATGAGATGTCCCCTAGGGTTTAATACACGCTGCTATTTATAGGATTTTAGGTCGGCTAGGGTTAAGTCGGCACCGGACGCCCGTCCAAGGTCATGGACGCCATCCGTATTGCAAAACTTATTTGAGTCGGGCCGAGCCGGATTGGGCGCCGCGTCTCAGCCGCGTCCACTACAGCGGCGCCCAAACTTGCTTTGAATCAAAAATATCATCCTGGACGCCGTCCACTATCTTCGAGACGCTTGATCCGGTTGAACGGCCGTTCAATAATGACGACGCTTGATTCGAGACGCGAAAACTTGATTTTCTCATACCTATCTCTTTCCAATCAAATCCAATCACCATTATCTCTTCCTCTTTAATTAAATCCGACTTGATCATCTTTGAATTACCTCTTGAGCTCGAATTTGTGCATCTATAACACATAAAAATATCCCAAAATGTAATAATGTCCAATTAAATATAAATTCATCAATAAAACGCATAAATTGACTAATTTTGTGATTAACTCACTAAAACACCACATGCTCAATATTTCGTCTAAACACTTATTTCTTTATGCAAATAATACAAATACGGGGGGAAATTATCATAAAATATAGCCTTATAAAACATATAAAAACACCCTTAACATAATGCAAAAGTGTAGATAAACACACCACATAAACTTTTATTGATTTAAAACACACAATATTCCACAGTAGTTGAACTAATACATGTCACACATTATTTGAAATTTAAAACAGACTAGATCATGATATGAAATGTGTGACAAAGTATTAACTCTGAGTCTTTTATACCCGGATCCTCAAGGGTTATTTCAAATCGTTCTAACAACCTAAGTCTAAGAAATGATGCATTTGAATTTTCTCTTTTTTCCATCGATTTTCGGATAACCGCCTAATCGCTCCTTTTAATGTCATTCAAACATTCATCCTAAGACTTGGTGAAACAAAATGAAAATCAATCCTAAGTATTAGCAAAGTATCATCCAAAGTATGAGTAATTATTATATTTAACATTTTACGGGCTGCCTCCCGGTAGCGCTTTTGGTTAACGTCGTTTGCTCGACCAAAATGATAAGGATTAACTAATATAATATACTAAACAAAACGGGATACTTCTAACAATTACTCACAAAAGCACGTAACAATTAAGCACATAATCCACTAAAAATAAATGCTTAAGGAGTAAAAGGAAGGATAGTACCCGTCATTGACTACATTTATAGTCTATAGCCAGACTTTACCGTGCTTCAGTTTTTAAGGCACTAGTGGTGGGTCATCCTCACGCACCGCATCCTTCTTCAATACCGGTTTCCAATGAGGTTAGACAATTCCCACCAATCCAAACGATTCTTGACCTTTTCCTTTGATTTTCGAGCTTTAGGTTTGCGAGCTTTCACATTATTGTTTGAAGTCATCTTCTTCAATTACTCGCGTGTTAGTACAATCCACAAAAAAAAAAAACAAAGTGTACACACAAGAACAAGATTCTAGTGTAATGCATGGATATTTCAATGAATTGTAAGTGTTGAAGACAACGCTCTCATGATTAACTCCCAAACTTCTCCTTACTAAAATCGTCAAGAAAACATACATACTTTTTATCCAACTTCATCTTTGTAATAGGGATAGAATGTATACCTCCCTTACCCTTGTCATTAGATGAATATGGTAAAGCTTCCTCGAATGACTGTGTTTCATCATTCGCACCTTTTTCTTCAAAATATGCATTGGATATGGTGTTGCCTTATCTCGGTTGAACCGAGATGAATTGGGGTTGAGCCGATAAGGTTCGGTTTGAATTGGCCCACAACGCCCCATGCTAATCTTAGTTAGTCTCGAGCAGTACCGAGTACAAATCTACCCGATAAAAGAGGTTATTCCGTTCGTCGAGACGGCGATGTTATTCAAGAGGCTCCGGTTGTCAAGCGGATCGATTTAACACAAACGGTGTAGTTTCAATTAAACTGCTGATTTTAACATTATTAAGATCTCGAGTACAAAGTTAATAAGATTTGTTTTTCTAGGACAAATCTGCCCCCGGGTAGGAAATAGGATTCCGTTAATCGACGGCCATTTTACCCTCCGGTTTTCTATTTTTACTCATATCCTCGACTCCTCCGGTGGGTTCATCGCCAGTTTATATGGTATTCATCATGATTGATTACGCTATTCAATTTATTATCAATACGTTGCAAAATAGAAAATTCATTATAATTAGTTTTAATCATGATTACCAGAGTCGATCATTCATTTTACCAAAAGATTAACTAATTCAGATTCATATCTTGGCTAGACATATTTTTAGTTTAACATAGTGATAGATATAAATAAACAACAAAAGTAATAACTTGATAAAATTACCCGTTAAGTGCAAATCAAAGCCGTATTCTCTGAAAATGACAACTTTCTCAATAACAACTTTCTCGGTAATTCTCTCGAGCATTACAACAGTACTACTTTTATTTATAAAAACATATATACATACATAGACATATGTATATACGGGCCTGAAAATAAAGTAAAACGAGAAAAGAGATGAAGAACGAAGATGAAGAAGAGGGGAATGGAAGAAATGGGAGGAGGTGGAGAAGAGAGATCTTGGCCAAGAGTGGCCAAGATGGGGCAAGAAAGATCAATGGAGATGGAGGAGTTTATATAGGAGAAGGGTGTATATGGGGAGGTTTATTTGGGAGAGGTGAGAAGTTTGTTGTGAGGGAGGTTGTATTTGGGGAGGAATTATCTCCATTTAGCATGTGGGATAATCTTGGAGAATATTTGCCATCATGTGGAGGTGGTGAGTCATGTAGTAGCATGTGAAGTTTGTTACAAGAAATCATTACATGCCACATGCAAGTAACATGCAAGGAACATGCAAGGAACCTCCCTAAAATCTCGGTTCGTCCCCGGTTCCAAATGTTCGGTATAAAAATCATAACTTGAGTTGTAGACTTCCGATTGACGTGATTCAAAATGCGTTGGAAAGATCATTTTAGTATATACAACTTTCATCAAGAAATATTCCCCAGAAAACGCCTCTAAGTTGGGTCAAATTTCCATCGAAAACAGGTTACGGTAGAAGCGCGTAGGAAAAATAATTTGATCCGTTGAACTCGTAAGCTTGTGGCATTTTCTTCTTTCCCTCAAAATCCATCTTTTAGGCTTCAAAACATGTCGTTACGTGGAATCTTGGTCAATATATAATCCTGCAATGAACCACCAAAATACCAAACGTAAATCCGACACGACACTCCGGTTACTAAACCGGTACAAAAACTAATAAAAAAATTATAAAAATACGATAATTTATATAATAACTACTACTTATACATTTGAATAAAACTTAGTAATTTTGACTTAATTTGATACAATAATGCTCAAAATGGTATCAATAATGGGGTAAAATGTCGTAATAATGATCATAAATTTATCTCTCATCAGTAGGATTGGAAAAATTCGAGTTCTGGTTCTGATTAAAACCAGGGTTTCTATTGAATTTTTGATTCGAATTAAAACTCGAATTAGGATTAAAACTTGAAGGTTGACTAAACCCTTGGTTTTGAAAATTATTACGCCGTAAACCGATTGAACCTTTGATTGTTCGGCCATAGAATGCATTCACTTGACGATTCCGCTTTCATAGGGCGAATCTGAAGTGTGCCCCACCTCGTCACAATTCGACATGTGACTTGATTGTATGCGATCCATAATCATGAACAACATTCACTTGATAAGGTGCCGGGGATTAAATTGACATTGGCCATTCATATGGCGATCTAATGAAGCGATTTTAGCGATGCAACCCGAGGGTTACGTGGAAAAGAAAAGTTTGATTTACGGATTTGAAACTTGAGGTGTTGCCATCCAGCTTCAAAGATGGCGATCAAACTTTGCAAATTGACTTCCTCAACCTTGGGAGGAGGAGGTGCTTGGATTGCTTGATAAGAGGGGCATAGTTATACTTTGCAATGTCCTCAAACAATGCCCATCCTCTTCAGTGTTTTTTTCGTGAAATGCCCCACGGTGAAGAACTATTGACCATGCCTTTGGTAAGCTCGGTCAATCCACTAAAGAAGGTGTTGACTTGCCTTTCCAAAGGCAAGCCATGGTGGGGACACTTTCTAAGAAGAGACTTGAATCTCTTCCAACATTCGAAGAAGGATTCATTCTCTTTACGATAGAAAGAGAATATTTCATTTAAACAACTGGGCCGTCTTTGAAGGTGGAAAATATTGACTCAAGAACTCCTTTTGAGTTCTCGCCTGTGGTGATAGATTCGGAGGAGAGAGGTGTGTACCATTCTTTAGCCTCTCCTTTCGAGAGAAAATGGAAAAAGTTTTAGCTTGATAGCATCCTCACTTACTCCTTGGATGCGTGTAGTACCGCATATCTCTAAGAACGTATGTAAGTGGGTATGCGGATTCTCTGATTGATAGCCGTGAAAAATTGATGCGTGCTGCATCATCTGGATAAGTCTTGGCTTTAGCTCAAAGGTTTGTACGGTAATGGCTGGGATAACAATAGTCGGGTTGACTTTGACTTCGCCTGGCATGGCGTAGTCTGCCAACGTACGTCTATTATTAGCGCCATTATCACAAAATCGATGATTTCCTTTGCTAGTTGATCTTCAAGATCTTGCTCGGCTCTGTCGCGTAACCGCGAGAACGGAAAATCCGCTGCTTGGCGGACTACGGTTCGCTCGGGTCGTGGGTGTATAATAACGGTCCTTTTTGACTCCGAGTTTGCATAAACCGGACCAAAAACAAGTGAAACGAAGCCTAAAAACTAAGAAATTAAAAGCCTAAATTAAAAACCTAAAGAAAAGAAAGGGAAGGAAAAAGGAAACAAAATTATTAAAGAAAAGGGGCCAGACGGACGTCCAAGGGTTTGGACGGGCGTCCGGGTGGAATTTGGATTGGACGGGCGTTTAGTGGTCCAAACGCTCGTCTGAAAGGCAGAATACTTGAACGGGCGTCCAAATCCTACGCTCGTTTAAGTGAATAAAAACAGAACAGAATTGATAATTTTCCAGCGGACGGGCGTCCAAGATATTCAGACGCCCGTTTGGTAGCGGGAAAACTAGAACAGAAGCAGAAATTTGCAGAAAAGAAAAGAAAGTAAGACAGAAAGACAGAAAAAACAGAAAGAAAGACGATCTAATCTTAAAGGAAACTACTAAGGGAAGGTCCTAAACCCTAATTATCTACTTAACAACTACCTAAAACAATTATCAACTAAAAACAGGAAAACAGAAACAAACAGAAAAAAAACGAAAAACAAAAACTAGACAACCGTCCGGTTCCCCGGCAACGGCGCCAAAAACTTGTCACGGATTTTATATACACAAAACAAACAAGTAATAATCCGGTTAACCTCAAGTATAAGGATCGTAGTAATAGTGGTTAATGCCGGGTCGATCTTACGGGGAACTGAACAATTGTGATTCCTAGTTTTTGTCTAACCTAAACTATGTCACGAAGCTAATCTAAACAGCGAATAAAACAAAACAAAACAGAAAATAAAACTAGACATAGGATATTGTCCAAAGCTAGGAAGAATACGGGTTGCGAACCTTTAACTAAACTAATCTAAGATGCAAATAAATTCAAGTTTTAAGGATTTAAATCGAGTGTATAACGAGCAAACGAGGATTGATCCACCTATCCAACAAGCATTGATTTCCTATCTCGATTATATCGTAGTTTTTATCTACGTTGTGATTCACCTTATCTAAATATGAACCCTAATTCCTTAGAAAGTTCATCTATTAATCTATTATCTTCCAATGCAAGATTAACGCGTTTTCTAACCAAAGGTGCAAACTTTACGTTTATAATCTAGCAATTAAACCTATTAACTTCCGTTATGATAGATTCAAATTACTATTCTTATTCATGGTGATCTAAGGTTTATTAAGATTTCCATCAACAATAAACAATCAACACATGCATATCTTCCGATGTAAAAGCAATTAAACATATTAAACATGAATAAGGAAACAACCTTTAATAAAAACTCACAGTATAATCGATGAAAACGAAATCAACAATTGTTGGATGGCTTCACAATACTCGTTTGATGAAGCTTTTAGCTTCTGAACATCCTCAGCAACTCAAATTTGCAGAAACAGTGCATAAAAAGGTAACTAATTTAACCTAAATCTAAAGTGCATAAAAACTGGAATAAAAAGGAGAAAAACGCAGCCTAAAAAGCCGCCCCTAGGTTTAGGGTTTTGAATAATGTGTATATGGTCCCCATTGTGTGGAGAAACAGCCGCCTATATATAGATTTCCAAGTCGGTTCAGCAAAGTCGGCTACCGGACGCCCGTCTGGAATCTTGAACGCCCGTCCACTCTTCAATAAAACTTCGAATCGGGCCGAGTCATGACCAGACGCTCATCCATCCAGCGTCCACTCCAGCGTCCAAACTTCCTGAATCAAAGATGTCATCCTGGACGCTCGTCCATTTCAGCAGACGCCCGTCCACTGGACGGAGATTCTGGACGCCAGTTTGATATGATTGAATTTCGATTTCTTGATCTTTATCTCTTTTATCTCTATCCCATTCCTTCATTATCTCTTTTATCATCAATTAGCTCGAACTTAATCAACTTTTGATCGTCTTTTAAGCCTCCAACATGTATCTCTAACACATAAAAACATCGCAAAATGTAATAATCCATAAAATCACAATTAAAGCACCAAAATTAACCAATATTGCGAATAACTTATTTAAAACCTCATTTACTCAATATTTCCGTTAAACACTCGTTTCTTATGCAATTTAGTACAAATACGGGGAAAAATATCATAGAATATAGCGTTATAAATCGTATAAAATCACCCTTAACAACCAGCCTCAGTTTTCAATTACCAAAATATTACAAGTTCAATGCAATAAAAATGTTTTTTTGTCTTGCTTTTTTATTTTTTATGAGTTCTAGTCACGGATCCGACAGATTCGCCTCCTAGGGAGAGATCTACGGAGAATCTATGCTCGTCATCGAGGGTATGATTTTTTTTGGCTTTTTCTAGATGTAGATCTATCATTGTTCTTATGTGGTTAGTATGGTTTGATTGTATAAGTTAGTTTAAATTATGTAGTAGTTAGTTTATTTACCCCATAAGTGTATGGATTTGAATCGTTGGTGAAGAAATCATGAAATAGAGGTTGCGTTCTTTAGATCTGCGATGGTCTTTATCGCTAGATCTAAATACGTAGTAAATCTTAGTTCATGATAATCAGCGCCAGCTACGTCTGATCGACAGATTTAATTTACATGTTTTTAGCCTGATAAACTATTTGCATGTTATCGTAAATTAGCATGAAGGACTTACAAGGTGAAGTGTTAGTTAGGACATGGTCTTGATAGATCCTTAAGAACGTGCCAGTCAATCCACAATGGCTGATTAGGGAGGTCTTCGATCTTGAGCCAGCTAGCCCTAGATCTTATTGCGTATGGATTAATACATTCAACGAAGGAGGTTAATTGAATATAGGCACTTACTGTCCATCCCATGGAAGTAGAGTAATATTAGGGGTTATTACCTGAGTTGTTAAAGATCTAAAATTCCCCACGGGGTAGATCAATTGGGGGAGTAACTAATAACTCATACTTTAGATCTAATACATAGAAACTCATTGTGTTGAATTGGTGTTTAATTGATCTTGTGATTGATTGTTACCATTGTTTGCTCTTCCGCACCATTGTTGGTCATAGACCGTACTTGTTGTTCTTAATCTTGATTGATTTGTGTTTTTACAATTCTCTGTGGAATCGACCAATTCTACTCCGTTCACTATACTGCGATAGGCCCAGTACTATTACTAATAGTTCATGATTTCACCTCGCGCGACTTCATGGACCCAAGCAGGTTTGGGTACCTAAAATGCATTAATTTGTTTTGCAAGGTGTTTGGTACTTCGACAGTGGATGTTCTAGATATATAACAAGAATTTTATTTTTTGAAGATTTCATTGCCAAAGATGGACCAAAAGTAAATTTTGGAGGCAAGGAGAAACCTGGATACACTAGAGGATATAGAACACTAGTGAAGAATAGACGGAAGATCAAGAATGTTGCTTATGTGGAAGGACTACATTACAACCTTTTGATCACAAGCCAATTCTGTGATATGGGATACAGAGTCACTTTTGAAAAGGAAATCTATATAGTGGAAAGTGAAGTTGCTCATCAAGTAGTTTTATGTGGAAGAAGACATAAAAACAAGTACATTGTAGATTGGACTACTGCTGTACCAGAAACATGTCTACTGGTAGAAACCAAATCAGAAATCAGCTGGCTATGGCACAAGAATCTCAGTCATCTGAACTTTGATGATATCAATCTACTGGTGAAGCAGAAGCTGGTAACTGGTCTACCTGAAGTCACTTACAAGAAGGATAGAATTTGTGATGCTTGTCAACAAGGGAATCAAATTAAATCAAGTTTCAAGACCAAGAGTAAATAGTCCACAACCAGAGTTTTGGAGCTTCTACACATGAATATGTTTGGCCGTGTTACACTTGTTAGCATAAGTGGAAAGAAATACACTCTTGTAGTTTTGGATGATTATTCAAGATACACATGGGTTACATTTATGGCAATGAAGAGTGAAACACTTCATAAGTTACCTGAATTGCTAAAGAGACTGCAGAATGAGAAGATTCTATCTATAATCAAGATCAGATCAGACAAAGGAACTGAATTTCTAAACTAGGCAACTAGTGTATATTATGAGCACAATGGAGTTATACATCAATTTGCTGCTGCAAGAACACCTCAACAAAATGGAGTTGCTTAGAGAAGAAAGAGGACACTCAATAAAGTTGAAAGAACTATCATATGTGAAGCAAAGCTACCATACAGATATTGGGTGGAAGCGGTAAAAATAGCTTGCTACACACGGAACAGATCTTTGATGAATAAGAAGTTGGAGAAAACTCCCAATGAGATTTGGAATGGAAGGAAACCCAACATTTCATATTTTCAAGATTTTGGAAGCAAGTGTTTTATTCACAATAATGGGAAAGATCATCTGAAGACCTTTGAACCCAAAACTGATGAAGGAATTTTTCTAGGTTATTCATCTGTCAGCAAAGCATTTAGAGTGCTGAACAAAAGAACCCTTACACGTGAAGAATCGATTCATGTTGTATTTGATGAACCAAACTTTACTTGAGATGCAATTGAAGATGTTCAAGAATCAAGCAATCAAAAAAGGCAACAAAACCTGTTTTTGTTGAAATGGTGAAGAATATTGAAGAATTGAGATTGTCAGATGACCAACCTACTGACAATTCTGTCAATCCTGCTGAGAATCCCAATGCTTCCTCGGCATAACCTGAAACTTAAACTAATTAGAACACCATAAATTGGCTGAAAAATCACCCTCCTTAACCTATTATTGGAGATGTACAACAAGGTGTGAAGACAAGAAGTCGGCTGGAGGCAATGCTTACTTGTTTCTTAACTCAGCTAAAACCTAGAGTCGTTGAAGAAGCAACTACAAATCCGGATTGGATAATTGCTATGCAAGAAGAGCTGAATGAATTTGAAAAAAAATCTAGTATAGGAACTAGTGGACAAACATGATCATGCTAATGCCATTGGTACTAAATGGGTTTACAGAAACGAATTGGATGAGACTGGTACCATTGTTAGAAATACAGCAAGACTAGTTGCCAAATGATATTCTCAAGCTAAAGGGGCAGATTTTGATGAGATTTATGCAACTATTGCAAGATTAGAAGCAATTAGACTTTTTCTTGCTCATGCTGCTTACAAGAAATTCAAGGTATATCAGATGAATGTCAAAAGTGCGTTTATAAATGGAATTCTAGAATAAGAAGTATATGTTCAAAACCACCTGGATTTGAAGTTAAAGGACAATAGGATAAAGTCTACAGATTCAAGAAAGCTCTATATGGTTTGAAGCAAACAGCTAGAGCCTGGTATGAGACCCTGTCTCAATATTTGGTTTATAATGGATTCACCAAACGGAACATAGATAAGAATTTATTCATAATTAGTGATCAGAAAATGAAGAGCTTTGTGAAATTTTCGCTAATCTTATGAAAAGAAAATTCCAAATGAGTATGATGGGAGAATTGAATTATTTTCTGGGTTTACAAGTCAACTGGAAGATGGAATTTTCATTCATCAAACTAAGTACACAGAGAGTTACTGAAGAAATTTGGAATGAAAAATAGCTCAAGGATATCTGCACCAATGGGTACTGGAGTTAGACTTGATGAAGATAAAGAAGGGAAAGATGTAGATCAACCTCTTTACAGAAAGATGATTGGAAGTCTGTTGTACCTTACAGCCAGTAGACCAAACATATCTTTTGTAGTTAGAGTTTGTGCAAGATTTCAATCTAAACCAAAGGAAAGTCATCTTGATGTTGTTAAAAAAATTCTCAAGTATTTGAAGGAGACCTTTGAAGTTGGAATTTGGTATTTAAAGGACGGACGGAAATTTCAAATAGATATTCTACTACGATTCAGATTATGCATGATGCAAAATGGATAGAAAAAACACCTTAGGCACTTTTCAGCTAATGGGCAATAGACTACTTTCTTGGTTCAGCAAAACTCAATCTCAACATCTATATTTGAAGCTGAATATATTGCTACTGGTAGTTGTTGCGCTAAAGTTTTAAGGCTAGGACAACAATTAAAAGATTATGGGATAGAGGAAGGTGAAATTCCCATAATGTGTGACAATACAAGTGCAATAGCTATTATTCATAATCCATTATTGCACTCAAGAACAAAACACATTGATGTGAGACATCACTGCATAACAGATTGTGTTGAGAAGAAATATGTTATTGTCCAATATATTCCCACACAAGATCAGCTTGCTGATATTTTTACCAAACCGCTGGATGCTGAAAGATTCACAAAGCTGAGAACTGAGTTGGGAATTATCAAGGTAAACTGAGCTTTCAAGCAAAAAGTCAACTGAACATTGGAATCCACTAGAAGGATTGATCTTTGCCATTTTGGGTGAGCTCACTTGACAGATCGATTATTGGTATCAACGATTTTATTTTGTTCACCTGCTGACATTTGGAGCTGCTGATAAAAAGAAGTTGCAGAAAATGCTAAAATGAAGCTGACAATTGGCGAAGCTGAACTTACAAGAACTCAACAATGGTCAAAATGTTAAAGTTAAAAAACTGCTACCGTTGTTTCGCATTAAATATCGCCCTCAATGTCAAAGAAGATGTTACGTTTTCCAACGGAAAAGGACAAAAAAGACGCTTTGAAACCACCAAGGTGCAATGTACGAATTTCACGGTGCATGAAGGAAATCTATAAAAGATTTTAATAGATCAAGAGACAAGTTGTACTAGGAGGTAGCATATATGTAGGGCCGAGCAAAAAACTCAATAAACCCGAACCAATCCAAAACCCAAACCGAACCAACCCGAAATAACCCAACCCAGTTGAAACCAAAAATTTTGGATTGGTTTTTGACCCAATCCGAATGTTATTGGGTTGGTTTGGGGTTTTTGTTTTTTTCTTCAGTTCGACCCAACCCAACCCGAAAGACATTAATTACAATGACTAATTGATGAATATAATATTTTATCGAATGATCATGGATCATTTATTTAACGTTTTAATTTTCATGTATGATTGATTTCCTTGAGATCTTTAAATATTGTTCTTTGATACTAACTCTATACATTGTTGGTTGTGTCATAGATTATTGGATTAAATCTTATGATGTCACTGCAAAAAAAATTATCTCTTTAAATATTGTTCTCCATGGACATGTGGTTTAAAACTTGAATTTCGATTGAATACATGTATGGGTTTTATAACATGGAAGTTTGATTATAAATACATTGCTTATGGATTAAAACCCACAACCCAACCCAAAACCAACCGGAACCAAACCATTGGGTTTTATAGTAATTTGGTTTGGGTTGGGTTAGTATTTTTTTAAACCAACCTGACTAATACTATGAAAAACCCAACCCAAATGAACCCAACCCGACTCAAGCTCAGCCCTACATATATGTTGAATAATTCATAAATGCTTGTGGAAAATATTTGTTAGCCAAAGAAATCGGAGATAAGATTCAAGAAATAAAGGGTCTGAAAGCCGTTCTAGACATCGAACTGGAAGGAGAAATCAACTATGAAGATGTTTGTCAATTCTGGGAAAATATTAGGATTGATCGCAATATCATGACAACAAGTGTACAAGGACATAAGGTTGCCCTCAATGAAGATATTTTACGAAGACTTTTTGGTTTTGAGAAACTCGAAAATAAGAACAGCAACCCTGGAGATTTGTCAGTAAACATAGAAGATTTTCAAGTGACAAGCCAGTCACCATTTACTTAAGAATGGACGAGCTGGAACCTGAAATTGCAAATCTAAGCCAATGGATAAGCAGGTGTATCATGGGAAAACATATGAACATAAATATCATGTCCCAAATCAAGATTGATCTTATGGCTGTCATATGGCGACAAATGGATTTCAATTGGGCTGGACATATTTATAATCAACTGAAGGAAGAACACTTTGAAGAACTAAGGAGGATTGCTAAAGCTAAGAAAGCACCATCTCGAAGAAAAGATAGATTCCATGTCAAGAAATCCTTTGGGAATTTTGTTCAACGTTAGCTGGAAGTACTAAGTCATTGAAGGGAAGCCAAAAGAAGTGCAAGTTCTTTGACTGGTATTACAAAACCATAGAAAATACAAGTTGCTGGTGAAGAACATAAATCAACAAAATCTAGTCCTGCTGAAGTTCAGAAACAAAGTAAAGCTGAATTTTTGAAGAAAACTGTTTCTGAGCAAATTGAAGAACAAAAAGGCACAAAGCGTAAAGCTGAAGATGCAAAGAAAGATGTGGAAAGACAACTCTTTGCACACACACACACACCCCTCCCCCCTCAAGAAAATCAAAGTTAAATATGGTGAAGACAAGCAGAAAAACCATTAATTCAGGGGGAAGCACAGTTAGAAGAAGCTGTTGATGCTAAAGAAAATCATATGTAGTTGTTGATGCTGACATCAATCAAGGGAAGTGTTAAAGTGTCACACATTGGGAGCTTGTGGTTGTTTCACCCACCATATTAAGAGATGACTTCCTCACCTCGCAACATGTGGTTTTGGTGATGGCGCCTCCTCTTATATGAGTTTGGCTGATTTTCTACATGGTATCGGAAGCCACCCATTTATCATGCAAGTGTTGGCCTATTTGTTGGTTTTGTGTGCCCTACCCACACTTGAGGCGTGTTAAAGTGTCCCATTGGGAGCCTTGTGGTTTTCACCCACCATATTAAAGATGATTGACTCCCTCACCTCGCAACCTTTGCTGATGATGGCGCCTCCTCTTATATGGGTTTGGGTCTAGATTTTCTACAGAAGTGTTGGTCCCAGAGAATGATGAAAATATACTCAGAGGGGGGTGAATGACTATATTGAAGTTTCAAAAACTTTTCTTATATTTAAAAGCTTTTGGGCACCGGATAAGTCCCTACTTAAAAGTTGTTTCAAAGTAGATTATGCACACACGGAGTATGAATATAATGCAGTAAAGAAATACTGTAAAGTAAAGTGCTGTAAGTAAATGAACACAAGGTTTATAGTGGTTCAGAGTAGTTTAATCCCTTAATTAACTTTTCTCCAGTGATGATTGGAGGAATTCACTATTGACTTTACCCAACACAATAGTGTGATTGTCCCTGGCTACACTAGCTTCACAATCTTCAAGACTATCACTCCCTGACTACAAAAGCTTCAGTTGACTCGATCTTGACACTCGCTCCCAGAACAAATCATTCAAAGAAATATCACAAAAGCACAACTCCTTCTCAGACTTCTCTGATGCAGTTGCTTGATATGAACGTGAATTTGAGAAATTCACCAAACTTGATCAGGTTCAGACTTGAATGATTCTGATTGAGTCCTTGATACTTCTGAACTTGATTCTCTGGATTGAGAAATGTAAGTTTGAAAGAAGGCTAGAGAATTTTGTGGAGTTTAAGTACTTTTTGTCCTTAATTCAATCATTGTTCTATATCTCCTCTGTGTTTTCTTTTCTCTGCCATCGATGCCTACTATTTATAGCCGTGATCTCCTTGATTTGAAAATTCGTCTGTTGGCTATTTAATGTGGAGACTAATCTTTAATTTAATAATTGATTCCTCCTTGATTATATTCTCCTTGATTTCAGTGATCCGGATTTTATTCAAACGTTCTTTATAAAATCCGTCCTTAATTAATTCTGCATTAATTGCTTGATTTGCTTATTTTCCACGTTCTGAATAAAATGCAGACAACATACTTGACTTTCTGTTTAGGCTGTTGCTTGACCGGCTTAGTGAATCTTTTTCTCTTTGCTGTTGAGATCTCCTTCACTATTTTTCTTTAGTCAACTGTTTTGTTGTTTTCTTTATTTCTTTAAGTTTCCAAGTATGCTTGTACTTCACTGATCATTTATTTGTGTGAGCTCAGTGTACACCATATTAAAAGAATATATTTCATCACTTGAAATATATCTTAGACTTATCCAGGTCTTCACAAACTTCCCCGGTTATAAGTCAGTCCATATGTCTTCACTTGACTCTGCTGGTACTTGGCTGCCTTTACTCTGCTGTTCTTCTGTCTTTCACTTAGCCATCCTACCGGTCTAGTACAGTACTTGTCTGACTGAACTTATACAACATGTCAGACTCTAAGTAAAGACTTATACAAATATTTCTAACATATATAAGACTTGCTATAACAGCTAGTATGGCCACCATCAAAACAAATAAAATGTTCCCAACAGGAAGTCAGCACCTGCTGATGACACACATGAAGAGAAGTCAGCACCATCGGGTGAAACTACTAAAGCTGCTGAAACATCAAAGTCATCATAAACTATTGTACCTGCTAAGATTTTACAAAAATCAATACAATCATCTCAAGATGTGGACATAATGCTAGAAGATGATCTACCTATAGTCTTATATGAACCTGAAAGACTACTGAATTTTTCATGAGATGGAAATTAAGTTCAATTGGAGATCAGAAGCCCAAGGAAGAATAAATGAAACCAAAGAAAGATGGGTATTCAATCTACTTGAAGTTGACAATTTCTTTGACTTATTCCCCATAGAACAGTTTCATACTATGTGTTACAAGATCATACAATAGAAAGCTGGAAAGAGGAGAAAACAATCATCAGAATCAGAATCCAAGCAAAAACCGAAGAAGGATGATGATTCTGACATAGATGATGACAAGAATCCGGCCATAGATGTCAAGATAACTACTGATAAAGGAAAGCAAGAGAAAGTTGACATCAAAGGTGAATCAACAACGGAAGGGAAATGTGCTTAAACGTCTAAGAATGGAATATCAGCTAAAGAAGAAGAATTTCCAGCTGGGACCCAAACAACTAACAATCTAGGCAGAAAATAATAAGTCAATGATCAAGCTCTCGTAATTTTTTATCCTGAGAATCATTCTTCTATCAAGGTTGATGATAATCTTATAGATTTTCTGACAGCTGAAGATATGGATAAAATTCAGAAAAATATATTGATGGATCATAGATCTACATATACACAAGTTTTCACTGAAGTTTCAAGCTATCTTTCTGAAAGGAAGAATATATATGAAGACTTGAAGAAAGAAATGGCTAAAGTGACTGAAGTTGCCAATAATTCAGCAACAGAACTGAGTCAACTAAAGCACAAAATTGTAGAAACAAGCAGGGAAGACAGAGAAAATTTTACTAAGTTTGAGTGGGACATTTGAGAAAGGGTTTATGGACCGGAAAATCAATTGAATGAACTTCACAAAACCCAAATAGGCATTGCTAATAGTCAAGAGTTCACTCATGAACTGATTCTGAAGATGCAAAATGATGCCACAAAATGGGAAGGAGATGAAAAGAAAAGTCAGTCAATGATTAAAGAAGTCAAAGAGCTTACTTTACAATAAATATTTGACACACCTGCTGAAGACAAAGTTACCCTTACCAAAGAGTTATGAACTGAATTTGAAAAAGTCTAGAATCCTATCAAGAGAAGATATAAAGATATGAATCAAGAAGAAGGCTTAAAATCATTTCTTGCTGAGAAGAAACATGTTAACAAGATAAAGAGGCACAGATAAGAAAGAATGGAAATTAAGAAGTTAGCTCCTAAAAACAAGAAAGAAGAGTTAGATTTTGATATTGAGGTTTGAAGAATACTTCAAGAGATGTATTGAAAGAACATTCAAATCGGTGGAATGGAGAAATTGGAAGCAAACAAGTCAAATTGACTACAACAACACCTTCGCAACCACTAATCGAATAATTTCTGAAGAATGCACACTATATGACAATGCAATGCTACTCCAAAGAAGCATTGAGGCTGGAAAGAAAAAGAAACTTACTTAGTCTGTTTAGATATTTTGTAACAACTTTTAAATCTTCAAAAAGAGCGTATTGTAATTCAAGTGAATATTTGAACTTAATGAAAATATATAGCTTTTCTTTTCGTTGTGTTTTTATCTTTAAGCTTTTCCTTTAAGGAGGGTTTTGGCATCATCAAAAGGAGAAAATTGCTAGAAATAATTTTTTTTTGTTTTGATGATGTTTAATTGTTTGTTTTTAACCCTGTTGATGAAATGTTGAGATTAGCTGTCATAGTGCAAAGCTAAAAGATATCTAGAGCTGAATGTATAGGTTTTCTAGTGTCTGATTATTGTATAGGTTAAATCAGACAAGCACCGTAATAGAAATCTTAGAGGTTCTAGTGGAGTGTAGGATTTCTGCTGAAAATCTAGTTAGTCTGCTGAGGTTTCAGACTCAGATGACTTTACCAATGCTGGTAAACTAAAATCTAAGGGGACAAACTCAGTAATGAAGGCTGAGGGATCGAACTCAGTTTTGAAAACCGCAGGCTGAGGTTTCAGACTCAGTTATTGAAGATTTAAGCTAAGGATATAAAGTTAGAATTTAGGTAAGTCTGTGATGGCCTGGACTGATTTTATATACCTTGTATTGAAGATATAAGATCCACAGGTTAATGCGATGAAGGGATCTTAGTTATGATTTTTTAAAATGGTGTACTCTGATCTCTCAAAAATTAGATCATATGATAAGAAGCATATCAGCTGAGAAACATGATAAAAATATGAGTTTATGCACAAGAAGCTGTTAGCTGAGAAACAAAAAAACATAGCTAAGAAAAAGTCAGCTAATCAGAATCACTAAAGGAATTTTCAAACGTTGAAGATCAACCCTTCTGATTGGTTGATAGTCTAAACATGTCAGAAAGGACACTGACTGACTGACAAGATGATGGAATATGCCAAGGAAACCAAGAAAACAGTTGGGAATTCAAAAATTCGAACGTTGGATTTCACACTATAAATAAAGGACTTAACAACAAAGATGAAGCACATTTATGAGACATATGCGAGCACCAAGAATACAAGAATTTTGCAAAAGCGTTGAAGTTCTTAATATTTGCTAAGAAATACCGTCATTGTGCTAAAATTGCCAGATCCTGAAAATCTTCAAGTGTCTAAGTGTTCAATGATCTATCAAGTATTTGAACACTTGAATATTATGATGTCGAATCACTTTATTGATTCAACCTTTCTTTGATCTAGTCAAAGGTTCAAGACTATGAAGCATCTGGTGAAGGTGTCAATGACAGTTGAGTGCAGTCAGTGCTGAAGGACCAGTGATAAGATTGTGTGTGGTGGAGCTGGTGAAGAGGCAATTCAACCCTTCAAAGACCAGTGAAGCATTTTGCAAAGCGGCAATTCAACCTATAATCCAAGTATTTGTATTATGAAGCTAGGATTAGTCAAGGACAATCATACTAGGACTTATTGTAACTGTACCTCAAAGAGAACTAGTGAATTTCCTCCAACAACACAGGAGAATAGTGGATTGACATGATTACACCACCTGGAACCACTATAAACTTGCATTTTTTATTTTCTGCATTAACTTTACGCATTTACTTACTGCAATTTACATTTCAGTATTTAATTTTATCTCTAGCTGACATTCAAACTGATTGATTGCACAACCGAGCACTAAGCTGAGTTCACCAAACTCAGTTCAGCATTTTTCAACAAGATCTTAAAAAGTCTTAATAATTAATTCGCTGCATTTGACTCAGCTGTAGAAATAGTTAGCAGACTAAATCTCAGCAGGGTTATCTTAATTCCAATAAAAATTTCAAAAGACAAGTTTATTCACCCCCTCTAAACTTGTCCAAGGCCTTTCAAAGGGACCAACAATTATGTTACCTGCGGTAAACTGGTGTTCTCCACTGCTTTGAAGGCGTTTGGAAAGAGCTCTCAATATCCTCTCACAGAGTAACTAAGTCTTCCTAGCGTTTGCCCTATATGTATTGTCGTTTTCCACCCTTTCTATGTATCTATGCATGCCGCTTACGCCCACTGTGGCATTTTCCCGCAGACATTGGTGGCCTCTGCCATTTACTGTGTGTTAGGAACATTTTATTATGTTTTGATGATGGCCATACTAGCTGTTATAGCAAGCCTGAAATAAGTTAGAATTCTCTGTATAAGTCTTTACTTAGAGTCTGACATGTTGTATAAGTTGAGTCAGATAAGTGACATGTTGTATAAGTTGAGTCAGACAAGTATTGTACTAGTTGGTAGGACGGCAAAGCAAAAACAGATATTCGGCAGTGAAAGCCACCAAGCACCACCAGAGAGAAGCAATGCAGACATTAAAGGTCCGACTTGTAACCAAGGAAGTCTGTGATGACCTTGGACAAGTCTAAGTTATACTACAAGTGATGTACATTAATATTCGAATATAGTGTACACTGATCTCACCCCAATCAAAGATCAGTGAAGTACAAAGATTCTCCTTCAATTGAAGCAAAGAAGAAAACTGTGAATCGGCAAAGTAAACTGACTTTCGGCTGAGTGAAGACAAAACGGTGAAGGAAGATCTAAATCGGCTAAGTCGGAAGGATCGCCGACCGCTCAAAAGGGCGAAGAACACTTACCGATCGATTTAATATACATTGAAGATTCGTAAGATCATGCATTAAATGCACAATCATTAGAGGATCAATCAAGGACGGATTTTCTACAACATGCGGTTGAAGAAGAAAGAATCCGATCATCAAAATCAAGGAGAATGCAATTAAGGGGAATCAAGAATAAAATCAAGGATTATTCCTCATTAATATAGCCAACGGACGGAATTTCAAAATCAAGGTTATTCAAGGCTATAAATAGAAGGCATTGACAGACAGAGAAAATAAGAGGAACGATCCGAAGAGAAAAATCAAGCAAAAACCCTGTCAATTTGAAAGGCCTTCTCTCTGAACTTAAAAAGACACATCTAGTTATCAACTCGGACATCGAGCTACAAAGTCATACTCAAAGACTCGAGATTGATCAAGCAAGTTTGTGAATCACATTCTCATCAAAGTAAAACAAGCAATCGAGGCAATCGAGAAGGAGTTGAATCTGTGATAGCCATGTTGAAGGATTTTGATCTCAAGGAGCAAAGAAGCGAGATCTCATCAAGGCTGGGTCGCTGCATCAAGGAGTGATAGTCCTGTAGATTGTGAAGCTTGGGAAGCCAAGGACAATCATACTATTGTATCTGTGAAAACAATAGTGAATTCCTCCGATCATCGGAGGAGAAGAGTGGATTAAGGGATTACACCACCCTAAACCACTATAAGCCTTCACAATTTAATTTCTCGCAATTTACTTTACAAAGATTTATTTAATTTGCCTACATCATAACTTATTTATGTGATTGTCTAAACTGATTTGAAAACAACATAGTAAGAAGGGACTTCTCCGCTGCCCAAAATCTTTTAAATAAAAGAAAAGTTTTTGAAACTCCACTATAATCATTCACCCCCCCCTCCTCGACTATAGTTTCACCTTCTCTCGGATCAACAATTGGTATCGGAGCAGTTGTTCTAGTATCGTAACCTGCTCGCATCTAATTTCGTAACAAGGAGATCACATATTTACAAAGTAGTTTTCAAATCCGAGTTTTCTATACATTTACATTTATATCTTCATTTGCACTGATGGATTCCTCAAACTTCTTGTCAAAAGTATATGTTTTTAATGTTAATAATTTTGATGAATATAAAATAAGAATGCTATCTCATCTTGCAAAGAACTCATGAAGAGATGCTTTGGATGTAATTAATGATGGACCAATCACAATCACTACCGTGGTAGGCACAGAGCGAGATCAAGGAAAGGAAATTGACAAACCTAAAAAGGATTGGACCAATGATGACAGGAGAAGAGCAAACCTGGACTTTGTTGCAAAAGACATGATCTTGAAGACCCTAGATAGCAACATGTTCATGAGAATCAAAGACGCAAAACAAGAGAAAAAGAGATGTGGACAAGCTATCATTGATAAATGAAGGATCTCAAGCAGATTAAAGAAAACAAATTATCTGTTTAAAATGCGAGTTTGAAAACTTCAAAATGAAGACTGGTGAATCCATAGATCAAATGGACAACAGATTCTCAAGCATCATCAGTGAACTGCAACAGCTTGGACACACATATCCCCAAAAAAAAGTATGCTTGAAGATCTTGAGAGGACTACCTGAAAGATGGAAGATCATAACATCAGTAATCAGAGGAACAACAAATCTTGCAAGCACTGACACTCTGACACTGATGTCCCAATTAAAAGCTCATGAATTCGAATTGAACGGTGAAGATGGTGCTCCGGCAGAGACACAAAAACTCACTTCACCGGTTGCACCTCAAAAAAGTAACTTTGCCGATTACATCGAAGAAAGAAACACATGAACTTAAAGAATGTAGCTTTATTGGTTAAACGCTTTGACAGTTTAGCAAAAGAAGCCCTTCAAAGGAAATTCATCATCAAACAAGAGGTCAAGCTCAAACAGAGACATGAAGAAGAAAGATGATGAATACTGATGCTTCAATCTGCAACAAGAAAGGTCACTTCAAAGCGATTGTCCTCAAGAAAATGACAAAGATGATGAAAAGAAGAAATACATATCATTTGAAAAGAGAAAAAGCAAGAAGGCACTCAAGGCAGAATCTAGCAGTGAGAAGAATGAAGAATCATCTGATAATGATTCAGATGATAGTGATGAAGAAGACAGCTCAGAAAAAGAGAAAGCATGCATATGCCTCATGACCAAAAAATTGGATGAAGATGAAAGTGATAGTTCAGACACTGAAGAAACAAGCCTATGTCTAATGGCTAAAGAATCAGATGAATCTGAGGTATCATCTAGCTCTTACTCTTCATCTAATACATCCACATCTGACACTGCACAATCTTCTACTCTCCCATTAGATACAGCAGACCTAGTCCAAAATCTCATGACTAAATTTGATGAAATTGAAAAGAATCATGAAATTCTGGAAAGGAATGCAAGGATCTAAGAAAAGAAAATAAGAGATTAAAGAAAGAACTGGATAAAGCAAAAGTGAATTAACTAGTAAGGAGACTCTACTTAAATGATCAACAAAAGCGAGCGGATGATCATACATCATTATTGATAGATCGCTTAAGAAAATCTCCTCACCGATAAAGGTTACCATTTGCACCACTAAAAGCACCACCTTACAAACCCTCAAAAGGTTTGGATCCAGATCGTCTTGGCTACAACAATCGGGGATGAAAGTAGGAATAATGGTCAACACAATTCTAAATTCAGGACCATTCATCGGATCAAAATTTAGAAAGGGACAGACCATAGTTCCAACAGATCATCCTGTTCCAGTGAAGTCAAAACCTAGTGTAGTGAAACAAAGAGACTAAATCCTCATTCCAGTCAATCAAGAACAACGACCATCCCAAAGGTAAAGCGGACTTTACCGCTTCAGAGGATGATTGGAATGTTGCACCTCCAAAATACAAGAGGAAACCATTCCACAAAATGCATAATGTGATTAAGAAAAACCAA
>JAOBSW010000641.1:0-49732 GCA_026214975.1 Gentiana macrophylla | reverse complement strand
CGATATCATCGATGCTAAAGAAATTACAAGCGATTTTTCATACTTTTTTGTTCCGGCCGAAATTACTTAGGTGTGATTTTGATTCCTTACAAAGGCCATTCGCCTCGTTTTGCCCGTTTGCTTGGCGTGCCTTATTTATCGTTGTCGATATCACATCGATACTTCAAGAAATTACAAGCGTTTTTTTAGTACTTTTTTGTCCGCTTAGAGTACTTACGCGGGTGATTTTTGATTCTTTTACAAGCCATTGGCCTCCGTTTTCTGCCGTTTGCCGGCGTGCCTTATTTATCGTTACAGTGATATCACATCGATGCTTGAAAGTTACAAACGTTTTTCGTTTTTGTACCATGAAATTACTTAGCGGTGTGATTTTGATTCATTATCTGAAGCCGTGCGGCCTCGCGCAGTTTGCTTTCACGTTTGCGGCGGCGTGCCCATTTATCGTTAAAGTCGATATCGCCATTACTTCAAGAGAATTACAAATGTTTTTTAGTACTTTTTATTACCAATAGAGTAGATTAACGGTGTGATTTTTGATTCCTTGACAAAGCCATTCGGCCTCCGTTTTTGCTTGATGTTTGCGCGGCATACATGGCCAGTCGTTAGTGATATCACATCGAGTACTTCAAAGAAAATTACAAACATTTTTTTATTACTTTTTTGTACATAAGTACTTAACGGTGTGATTTTTGATTCCTTGTACAAGGCCATTCGTTTCCGTTTTGCTTACCGTGTCTTCGGCGTGTTATTTATCGTTACAACCGATATCACATCGTACTTCAAAGAAAATTACAAATGTTTTTAGTACTTTTTTGTACCTATAGGTACATAGCGGTGTGATTTTGATTAGTTCTTTACAAAGGCCATTTTGGCCTCCGTTTTGCTGCGGCTTAGCCCGTGTTATCGTTTTGATCGATATCACGCCAGTGCTTCAAAGAAAATTACAAACGTTTTTTCATACTTTTTGTACCACCAAGTGCTTACTGGTGTATTTTGATTCGCTTTACAAGTCCATTACAGCCTCCGTTTGCTTGCCCGTTTGCGCCGGCGTTACTTATTATCGTTGGTCGATATCACGTCAATCTTCAAAGGTTACAAACTTTTTCGGACTTTTTGTACCGCCGTACCAACGGTGTGATTTTGATTCACCGAGCCATTACGGCCTCCGTTTGCTGCCGTTTGCGGCGTGCCTTATTATCGTTAAGTCGATATCACGCCAGTGCTTCAAGAGAATTACAAGCGTTTTTCATTTTTGTACCATGAAATTACTTAGCAGTGATCTTTGATTCCTTGTACCAAGGCAATTCGGCCTCCGTTTGCTTTCGTTTGCGCGGCGTCACGCCTTATTTATCGCTCGCCGTTATCACACGTGATTTCAAAAGAGAATTACAAACGTTTTCAGATTTTTGCAAATTGTATGGTATCATCGTGATTTTTGATTCTTCTTACAGGCTTACCCCGCTCATGGTTGGTTATTATGCTGGCAGGTTTTGTATTTATCGCTCGGTCGATATCAAATAAGGTACTTAATAAGAATTACAAACGCTTATTTCAGAATTTTTTTTGTACCTATAGAGTATTTAATCGTGGATTTTTGATTCTTTTTATATGTCATTCGCCACCAGGCTATTTTGTCGCTGGCGCCGGTGTGCTTTATCGATCGTTTCTGGTCGATATCACATCAGATATTGAATAAGAATTACAAACTCATATTTCATCGGGATTTTTTGTACCCACGTAGTAATTTAACGTATTCAGATTTTTGATCTTTGTACATATTCCTCGCCAATCGCTTTGCTTTCCGCTTATCGCTGGCGTATTTTATTTATCGCCCGGTATCGAGAATATCACATCAAGATTTGTTAGAGAATTCATAAACGCTTTTATGATCAGTACTTTGTAAATTTCCATAGCAGTGAATTTAATTCGTGAGATTTTTGATATCTTGGATAAGCTTACTCTGGGCCTTGCTTGGCTTTGCTTTCATACCTGCGTACTTTATTGATCATTTCATTCGATATCACATCCGATTTGCAGGAGAATTACAAAGCTTTTTTTCGTGATTTTTTGTACACTAGTGTAGTACTTTAATCGTGAGATTTTTGATATCCTGGACAAGCGCCATCTCAAGCCCGCTATGTATTCGCTGGCTTACGCCGCGCGTACTTATTTATCGTTTCGGTCGAGCATTAGATCAGATTTTAAAAGCCAGAATGATAAACGCTTTTTTTTTTCGATTTTTCTTGTGTAGTAATCTACATAGAGTACTTATAATGTGATTTTTGATTCTCTTGTGTTAAGGACATCTTATTTTCATGCTTGGCTTAAGGCTTATGCCGTCGGGATTGTATTATCGCTCGTCGAGCATTGGCATCCTGGTGATCCAGACAGTATTCGCAACATTGTGAATACTTTTTGTAAAATCTACAGACTATGTTAACCTGGGATTTTTGGATTCTCGGCTACTGATGCGCGCCATCCCACTTCCGCTTCTTGCTGGCTTGGCGTTTCAAGGCGCACAAGCTGATGTATCGCTCGGGCTTCGGCATTACATCTCAGACTTCAAAAGAGAATTACAAACGCTTTTTTTCAGATTTTTTTTTGGTACCCATGAGGTTACTTAACGTGTGGATTTTTGATTCCTTTCTAGTGGGGCGCCATTGGCCTCCGCTTTGCCAAGCTTCAAATGCCAAGCATATTTATCGCCCGGGCCTATATCACATCAATTACTTCCAAAGAGAATTAATGTCGTTTTTTCAGACTTTTGTACCCGTAGAGTACTTTAACGGTGTGATTTTGACTCTTGGCAACGCGCTTCGGCTCTCCGCTCGCTTGCTTGCCGCTTGCCCGCGGTTAAGTTTTACTTATCGCTTCAAGGTCAGATATACATCAAGATCGCGCAGCTCATAAACATTTTTAGCTTTTTGTATTCACAGAGTAATTGACGCTGTGATTTTTTGATTCTTTTACAAGGCGCTATCTCCCGCCTGCGCTTTGCTTTCATATTAAAATGGCGCGGGTTTATTTACTGCTTCGTTTATATACATCAAGATTTCCAAAGAAATTACAAACATTTTTTCACTTTTTTGTAACCATAAGTACTTAATCGGTGTGATTTTCATTCTTGTAGAAGGCTTACACTCGCTGCCATTTTTGCTTTGTCGTTTAGCCACTGTATGTTTATTTATCGCTCGTCGATAATACATATGTACTTCAAAGAGAATTACAAAGCGTTTTACGCCATTACTTTTTTGTACCCATAGAGTAATTTAATGCAGTGTGATTTTGATTACTTATGCAAAGCCATTCCGCCTCCGCTTGCTTCGTTTGCGCTGGGCGCTCTTATTTATCGGTTATGGTCGATATCACATCATTACTTCAAAGAGAATTACAACGCTCTTTTATCGTGACTTTTTGTACCCGCAGATGTACTTAGCGGTGTGATTTTGATTCATTAGACAAGGCTATTCCCGCCTCCGTTTTCTTTCTCCGCTTAGCGCTCGGCGTGCGCTTAATTGATCGTTCAGCCGATATCACATCAAGACTTCAAAAGAGAATTAGGAACGCTCTTTTTTCAGACTTTTTTTTGTACCTTTAGATACTTAACGTGTGAATTTTAATTCTCGTGGCTGAGCGCATTCGCCTCCGCTTTGCTTTGCTAACCGTTGCGCCCGGCGCGGCCTTATTTATCGCTCGTCGATATCACATCGATTTTCAAAGAAATCAAAACCCGTTTTTTTAGTACTTTTTTGTACCCATAGTAGTACTTAATGTGCTGTGAATTTTGATTCTTTGTACCAAGGCCATTCAGCCTCCGCTTTGCTGCCGCTTGGCGCCAAAGATGCCTTATTATCGATTACGGTGATATCACATCATGATTACCAAAGAGAATATAAACATTTTTTTTTCATAATTTTTTTGTATCAGTAGCAATTTAACGTGTGTGAATTTTGATTCTTGTACAGAGACATGATAGGCCTCCGCTTTGCTTGCACAGTTCGCTTATGTCGCTGCGTGCCTTATTTATTTGTTAAAGTCGATATTACATCGGGTATTTTTAGGAATTACAAACGCGTTTCGTTCGATTTTTTGGTACCACAGAGTACTTAACGGTGAATTTACGATTCATGTACAAGGCAATATTCCGCCCTCTGCCTTCGGTTGCCGCTTGTGCTGGCGTGCCTTATTTATCGTTTCCGCTCGATATCACATCCAGATTTCAAAGAGAGGAGTACAAACATTTTTCTGTAATGTGTTCAATTTTGATTCCTTATTACAAGTGCAATTCGCCTCCGCTTTGCTTGTCAGTTTATGCCGAAGCAGTTTTATTTATCGAACCGGTCGACATCACATTAGTACTTCAAAGAGAATTACAAACGCTTTTCGTGACTTTGTTTTCATAGACTCCATAGAGTACTTAACGGTGTAATTTGATTCCTTGTACAAGGCAATTCGCCTCCGCTTGCTTTTGTAGCATTATACTTTCGGCAGCAAGGTTATTTATCGTTATGGTCCGAGATCACATCGGCATGCCAAAGAGAATTACAACCTTTTTCATATACATTTTTGTACCCTTAGAGTACTTAACGGTGTTTTGATTCGCTTGTACAAGGCCATTACCGCCTCGGCTTCAGATTCCGCTTGCGCCGCCGTGGCCTTATTTATCGATTCACGGTCGATCATCACCTTCACTACATCAAAGAGAATTACAAACATTTTTCAGTGATTTTTTTTTATACCCAATGATTACTTGAACGGTGCGGATTTTTGATTCGCGCTTGTACTAGGCCATTTTCGGCCTCCGTTTTGCTTACCGTTATGCTTTGCGCGGCGTTATTTATCGTTATATGTCGATATCACATGATATTTCCAAATGTAATTACAACCTTTTTTCATATTTTTTGTACCTTGTAGTAATTTAATTCGTGTGATTTTGATTCCATGTATTAGGCCATTCGGCCTCCGTTCGCATTCCGTTTCATACTACGGTTTCTTGATCGCATGGTCAGGTATCACGTCGTAACTCAAAAAATGGCAAACTTTTTTTTTCACTTTTGTATCCACATATTTTTTTAAACGATGTGATTTTTGTTTACTTGTATCTGAAGGCCAATCGGGTCTACATTTGCCCGCCATGCTCCCAAAGCTTTATTTATCGTTCTCCGGTCGAGTATCACATCGTTACTTCAAAGATAATTTCAATCATTTTGCCTTCTCCGGGTTTGCAACAATGGCCATTCGTTAGTTTAATGGTGTGATTTTTGATCTCCTTGGACAAGGCCATTCATTTGTACTTGCTTCGCATGTCGCTTACGCATTTGTGCCTTTTTGAGCGTTTCGTGGATATCACATCGTTACATCACATAAAATTTCAAACTTTTCATACTTTTTTGTACCACGCTCGATTACTTAATCGTGTGATTTGATTCCTGTGGTGGCAAGGCATTCTAGTGTCCGATTTTCCGCCATTCGTTTGCAATCTGTTACCCTATTTATCGTTATGGTGGATATCACATCGCATTTCCAAAGATAATTACAAACCTTTTTTTCGTACTTTTATACCCAATGATTACTTAGCGGATTTTAGATCTCTTGTACAAGGCCATTCGGGTGTCCGCCTTGCATGCCGCGATACGCCGGGCCGCGCTCTTATTTAACGTTGATGTCGAGCATCACATTATAGTTACTTCAAAAAAATTACAAACATTTTTCGGATTTTTTATACCGCAATGATTACTTAACGATGTGACTTTGATTCCTAGTACAAGGACATTCAGGGTGTCCGCTTGCATACGCGCGCATAGCGATTTTCTTATTTAATTTTCGTCGAGGCGATATCAGCATAGTTACTTCAAAGAGAATTATAAACCTTTTTTACGCATTTTTGTACCTATGGTAGTACTTTAATGGTGTGATTTTTGATACCTTGTACAAGCGCCATTCTCTTGTCTCCCATTTTGTTTCCGCCGCTTGAGCTGGCGTCATTATTTATCGATCTGGTCGAATCAAGGCAGATTACAAAGAGAATTACAAATTTTTTTCATACATTTTTGTACCTATAGAGTACTTAACGGTGTGATTTTGATATCATGTAAGGCGCCAACTGGTCTCTTTTTTTTGCTTTGCTTGCACCGGGCGTGTTTATTTATCGTTCGAGTCGAGACAAATCGCAGACTTAAAAGAAAATTACAAAAAATTTATTCAGAGACTTTTTCATACCCATAGATTACTTTAATCGATGTGATTTTTTTGATTCCCTTGTACAAGTGCCATTCGAATTATCCGCTTTATATCTGGGCTTGAGCCAGACGTGTCTCATTTAATCCTTATCGTCGTATAGAATGCATCGTTATTCCATAGAAAATTATTTAACCATTTTATTTATACTTTTCATACCCACAGAGTACTTAACGTGTGATTTTTGATACCATGTACAAGCGCCATTCGGGTCCCACGTTATGCTGGTTGTTATCAACGCCGTCGCTGCCTTATTATTCGCTAAAATTGATATCACATCACTACTTCAAAGAAAATTACTAACAATTTTTTTTGTACACTTTTTTGTACCTATAGAAGTACTTAACGTGTGATTTTTGATTCCTTGTAGCGAGCCATCTCTAGTGTCCGCGTTTGCTCGGCCAGTTTCCAGCGATTTGTCTTATTTAACCTTTCGTCTGATATCACATCAAGATTTTAAAAGAGAAGTACAAACTTTTTAGTACTTTTTTGTACCCAATCGACATTTAAACGGGTGTGATTTTTTATTCTTGTTGGTGGCCATTCTGTCTCCATTTTGCTGATTATTTGCCAAGCGTGCCTGTTTTAACGTTAATGCTCGGGCGAAATCACAGTAGTATTTGAGAGAATTTCAAAAAAAAAATTCGTGATTTTTTGAAAATTTATAGAGTAATTTAACGTGTGATTTTGATATCTTGTACAAGGCCATTCGGTCTGGCTGCTTTGCTTGCCATTTGGTGTCAAGCCGTGCTTTTATTTATCGTTTCGTCGATATCAAATCAAGATTTCAAAGTGAAATGACAAAACTTTTATTCAGATTTTTCATACTGATGAATATTTAATGGTGTGATTTTGATTCCTTGTATAAGCAATTCGATTGTCCGGTTTAGATTCCATTTGCTTACGCGCCACTTTTACCTAACGTTACGGTCAAATTATCATCATACGCTTAAGAAAATCACAACCTTATTTTTCGTTTTTTCATACACAGTGATTACTTAACGTGTGATGTTTTGATTCCTTGTACAAGGCCATTGAAACAGCCATTTTGCATGTGCCGCTTATGTCGGATGTATAGTCTGCGTTAACTTTCTCCGTCGATATCATCTTCGTTATTTCATAGAAAATTATGAAATTCATTTTTTTTCGTGATTTTTTCATACCTATAGAGGTACAATAGTCACCGTGATTTTTTTATTCACGGTACCCAAGGACATCTGGTGTCCATTTCGGTGCACGCTTAACGCCCGATATGATTTAACTTTCGGTTGATATCACATAGCTTACTACAAAGAGAATTACCAACCATTTTTACGCAGCATTTTTGTACCCACGAGTACTGACCAGCAGGGATTTTGATACTTAAAAGTCCATCCTGGTCGACGCTTTGCTTGCCGTTTTAAGCCAGCGTGCCTTAGTTATCGCTCTGGTCGATATCACATCGGTATTTCAAAGAAAATCATAAACATTTTTTTTCACTCTTTTATGCAATCTAAGCTAGAGTACTTTAATCAGATGATTTTGATTCTGTATAGCCATTCTAGTGTCCGTCACCTTTCTGTTTGTTTCGCCCGATTTGTCTTATTTAACTTCCTGGTCGATATCACATCAAAGATTTCCAAAGAGAATAACAACATTTTTTTATTTTTTTTCTTCTCACCCATTACTTAAACGTGTGATTTTGATTCCTTGCACAAGAGCCATTCTGTCTCCGCTTTGCTTGCCGCTTATACCAAGCACGGCGATGTCTTATTTATTGTTGTCAGGTCGATATCATATCAGATTACTTCAAAGAGAATTACAACCAGATTGTACTTTGTATACCATAAAGACTTAATGATGTTTAATCGAGATCATACGTTAGATTTCCAAAAGAGAATAACAAGCACACTTTTTTTTGTACTTTTTCTGCCCACCACATTACTTAAGCGGTGTGATTTTTGATTCTTGTACAAGGCCATTCTGGTCTCTGCTTTGCTTCGCCGCTTGCGCTTGGCGTGTCTTGTTTATTGTTCTGCCGATATCACACCAAGATCTTCAAAGAGAATTACAAGCCTGTGTACCCACAGCACTTAGATTGTGATTTTTGATCTCTTGTCCAAGAACCATTCCGCCCCTGTTTTGCTGTCCGTTTTACCCTGGCGTCTATTGATTTATCTGGCCATACAGACTCAAGATTTCCAAAGAGAATTACAAACATTTTTTCGTACTTTCTTTGAAACGCAGAGAGTACTTAACGGTGTGATTTTTGATTTGCAGGCTAAAGGCCATTCGGGCCTTTGTTTTTGCTTGCCGCTTGCCCAAGGCGTGCCTTATTTATCGCCTGGTCGAGATATCACATCGATTTCAAAGAAAATTACAAACTTTTTTCCTACTTTGTAACGCATGTAGTGTTTAACGTGTGTGATTTTCATTCCTTGTAGGAGGCCATTCGGTGTCCATTTCCCACGCCGCTTTGAGTCGACGTGTCCAATTTAACTTTCCGTCGCGATCATCATTGTTACATCAAAAGAAATTGCAAACATTTTTTTCTACTTTTTGTACCCATAGAGTACATAACGGGTGTGATTTTTGATTCCATGCGCAAGGCCTTTCGTTGTCCGCTTGTGCATGCCGCTTTGCGCCGACGTTGTCTTTTTAACTTTCTCGGGTCGATAAATACATCGTTACTTCCAAAGAAAATTACAAACCATTTTTTCGGACTTTTATTGTACCCACCGACATTTAACAAGTAGTGATTTTTGATTGCTTGTAAGGCCATTTTCAGTGATCTCCGCTTTGCTTGCCCGTTTGCAACCGACATGCCTTATTTGTCGCTTACGTCGAGATCACAAATAGATTTCCAAAGAAAAATTACAAACTTTTTTCAGACTTTTTTTGTACCCATTGTGTACTTAATGGTGTGATTTTTGATTCCTTGTACATAAGACCATTCGGTGTCCTGCTTTGCGTGCCGCGTGCCTTATTTATCGTCGGGTCGAGCATCATCATTACTTCAAAGAAAATTGCAAACTTTTTTTCGTACTTTTTTGTACCCGTAGAGTACTTAACGGTGTGATTTTTGATTCCTTGTACAAGAACATTCGGGTGTTCATTTCATATGCCGTTTGCGCCGACGTGTCCTATTTAACTTTCTGGTCGATATCACATTGTTACTTCAAAGAAAATTGCAAACATTTTTTTCATACTTTTTTGTACCCATAGAGTACATAACGGTGTGATTTTTGATTCCATGCACAAGCGCCTTCGTTGTCCGCTTTGGCTTGCCGATTGCGCCGACGCGTGTCTTTTTTCCCCCCCAACTTTCCGTAGATAAATAACTCTGCATTACTTAATAGTTAACTGTCAGGATTTTTGATTTAACGTGTATAAGACCATCGTTCATCGGTTTTTTCGGCGTGCCTTATTTATCGTTCTGGTCGATATCACATCAGTACTTCAAAAGAAAATTAGCAACTTTTTTTCGTACTTTTTTTGTACCCACGGATTACTTAACGGTGTGATTTTTTGATTCCTTGTACAAGGACATTCGGGTGTCCGTTTCGCCCGCCCTTTGTACCGCCGTGCCTTATTTATCGTTGTGATCGATATCACATCGTTATTTAAAAGATAATTACAAACCATTTTTTGTACTTTTTTTATACCCAATGATTACTTAACGGTGTGATTTTTGATTCTTTGTCCAAGGCCATTGTAGTGTCCGTTTTGCTTGCTGTTTACCTTTGCCAAGTGCCTTATTTATCGTTGCGTGGTTAGATATCACATCATTACTTCAAAGATATTTATAAACCTTTTTTCAGACTTTTTGTACACATTGATTATACTTGATGTGTGATTTTTTATTCCTTGTACAAGGCCATTCCGGTGTCCGTTTGCATGCCGCTTAGCAATTGATTTGTCTTATTAAACTTTTCTCTCGGGCGATATCGCATCAA
Source organism: Gentiana macrophylla (assembly GCA_026214975.1). Taxonomy (NCBI): domain Eukaryota; kingdom Viridiplantae; phylum Streptophyta; class Magnoliopsida; order Gentianales; family Gentianaceae; genus Gentiana; species Gentiana macrophylla. Next base: position 39,560 of record JAOBSW010000641.1, on the reverse strand, counting down.
GATTTAAAAGAAAATCACAAACTTTTTTTTAAGATTTTTTTATACCCACAGAGTACTTAACGGTGTGATTTTTGATTCCCTTGTACTGAGCCATTCGGTGTCCGCTTTTGCATGCTGCTTGCACCGACGTGTCAAATTTAATCTCTGGTCGATATCACATCGTTATTTCCAAAGAAAATTACAAACCTTTTTGTAGTTTTTTGTACCGTAGAGTAATATTTAACGTGTGATTTTGATTCCTTTGTACAAGGCCATTCGGTGTCCGTTTTGTATGCCGCTTGCACTCGAAGCGTGTCATATTTAACTTTCTCAACAGATATCACATCGTTATTTCAAGAAAATTACAAAAAAAATTTCATACTTTTTTTACCCATAGAGTACGTAACGGTGTGAATTTGATTCCTTGTACAAGGCCATTCTCGTGTCCGTTTCGCCTGCCGTTTGCATTTCACATGCCGTTTGCACCGGCGTGCCTTATTTATCATTCTGGTCGATATCACATCAGTACTTCAAAGAAAATTTTATTCGTACATTTTTTATACCCACCGATTACTTAACGGTGTGATTTTTGATTCCTTGTACAAGGCCATTCGGTGTCGTTTACTTTGCCGTTTGCACCGCCTCGTGCATTATTTATCGTTGTAGTCGATGTCGATCGTTATTTCAAAGATAATTACAAACCTTTTTTCGTACTTTTTTTATACCCAACGATTACTTAAAGGTGTGATTTTTGATTCCTTGTACAAGGCCATTCGGGTATCCGTTTCGCATGCTGTTTGCGCCGGCATGCCTTATTTATCGTTCTGGTCGATATCATATACGTACTTCGTAGAAAATTACAAACTTTTTTTCGTACTTCTTTTTGTACCCACCGAGTAATTAACGGTCTGATTTTTGATTCCTTGTACAAGGCCATTCTAGTGTCCGTTTTGCCTGCCGTTTGCACCACCGTGCCTTTTTTATCGTTTTGGTCGATATCACATCGTTACTTCAAAGATATTTACACACCTTTTTTTTGTACTTTTTCATACATAGGGAGTACTTAGCGGTGTGATTTTTTTATTCCTTTTACAAGGCCATTCGGGTGTCCGTTTCGCATGCCGTTTACGCCGATTTGTCTTATTTAACTTTCTGGTCGATATCACATCGTTACTTCAAAGAAAATTACAAACGTATTTTTGTATTTTTTTTGTACCCATAGAGTACTTAAAGGTGTGATTTTTGATTCTTTGCAAGGCCATTCGGGTGTCCGTTTCACCTGCCGTTTGCACCGCCGTGCCTTTTTTATCGTTGTGGTCGATATCACGTCGTTACTTCAAAGAAAATTACAAACCTTTTTTTCATACTTTTTTTACCCCACCGATAACTTAACGATGTGATTTTTGTGTTGGTCCCAGAGAAGGGTAAAACTATAGTCAGAGGGGCGGTGTATGACTATATTGAAGTTTCAAAAAAATTTCTTGTAATTAAAAGCTTTTGGGCAGCGGATAAATCCCTTCTTACTAACTTATTTCAAAGTAGTTTATACAATCAATAATTTATGATGTAATATAAGCAATTAAATGAATGCGAAGCGTAAATTAAGCGTAAAATAAAATTGACACAAGGCATATAGTGGTGGGGTGGTGTAATCCCTTAATCCACTTCTCCTGGTGATGATCGAGAAATTCACTATTGTTTTCACACATACAATAGTACGATTATCCTTGACTTCCCAAGCTTCACAATCTTTATGACTATCACTCCTTAACTGCAATAGCTTCAGTGACTCAGTCTCTTTCACGGCTCCTTGGGATCAAATCCTTCAGCAGCTATCACAAACACAACTCCCTCTCAAATGGCTCTGATTCAGTTGCTTGATTTATGTGATTGAATTCACCAACTTGTTGATCAATCTAAATGCTTGATGTTTGATTTGTATCTCTTAGATTTGAGATGATCACTGGATATTTCCTTTTAGCTTACGAGATAAGATTTTTCACTTTGACAGTTACGCTTTCGTATTTATGATTGTTCTTTTGTTCTTTTGTTTTTCGTCAGCTGCTTTCTATTTATAGCCCTCGATTATTCTTGATTTGAATTTCCGTCCATTGGGTATATTAATGCGGGAATAATCCTGATTTTATTCTTTGATTCCTCTTAATTATATTCTCCTTGATTTTAGTGATCGATTTTCTTCAAACGCTTACTGAAAACCTTCGCGATTGATCCTCTATTAATTGCATTTAATGCTTGATCTTCTTAGATCTTCTTCATATTTCAATAATCTAATCGAGTAAGGTTTACTTCAGCCATTCTTTGAACAGGTCAAGTGACCCACGACTTTTCTAAGCTTTAGATCTTCCTTTGCTCGCTTTGTCTTCACTCACCGGAAGTCATTTTACTCATTGATTCATTGTTTCCTTCATTACTTAAGTTTAAGGAGAATCTTTGTACTTCAATCGATCCTTGATTGGGTGAGATCATGTGTACACCATATTTAAACATTAAGCTTTCATCACGTGACAAAGACAACTTAGACTTATCCAAGGTCATCTGAGGGCTTCCTTGGTTATAAGTCGAGATAATAATGTCTTCATTGCTTATATCAGCCGGTGCTTGCTAGCTTCCTCTTGCCCGAATGTCTATTTTACTTTGCCGTCCTACCACTAGTGTTATGCAGATTTGCTGAGTCAACTTATACAACATGTGTCGGACTTAAGTAAAGACTTATACAAAGAATTCTAACTTATTTCAGGCTTGCTATAATAGCTAGTATGGCCATCATCAAAACATAATAAAATGTTCCTAACAATTTCCCTCTTTTTAACGATGCCAAAACCCTCATAAGCCTAAACATAAGTATGCCAAATTTTTCATAATATAAGCAGAATAGAACTCAAAAAATTTTATTCATCCATTTAAGGTCAATAAGATATTGCATCATGTTTATTCAAACACAAAGGCCAATAGAAATAATTCAATTTGCAGAGAGGTCTACTTCTTCCTTTCTTCAAACTTCGATGCCTTTGCCTTTGATGCCTTTGCTCTGTATCTCATTGGGCTTCTTCTTTCCATTGAGGTTTCAGGTTTAGTGCTTTGAGCTTCCTTCCCTTGTGGTATCACTTCAAACGTTCTTTAAGAATCTGATTGCATCTTCATATTCAGGAAGTGGACCATATCTTTTCTCCAGATTTTGTTTATTGCCTCACCAACTTTGAGTAGAGGTTGAGTTGCTTGCAGAGTGCTCCATGACCTCATCCAGAGATCACCGAATTTGATGAGTGTGAGCATTTAGAGTGTCCACCAGGGCTTGAGATTGTTGTGAATCTTTTCGCATGAAATTCAAGATTGGTTTCTGGACATGGTAGGAATAAGATCTTTGTAAGTTGCAAAGCAAGTTTAATTGCTTTTCCATCACCTCATCTTGTATCTTGATGTGATGAATGAGGGCTTCAATCTTATTGTTTAATGAGGTTGCATCACTCCCCTTAAGGCGACTTACCAGATTTTGCCTGTTGTGGTACTGCTTCTCCATGTCCACAATCAGGGGTTGAATATCCAAATTGAAGACTCTTTCTGGATCAACTTCCTCGGGTGCCACTTCAACATCCTCATCATCTTGATCTTTCTCCTCCTCAATTTTCACATCTTATTCTTCCTCCTTCTCTTCTTCCTTTTCACTTTCTACGTTTTCTTCTCTTTCTTCCTTTTCTTCTTTTTCTTCCTCATTGGAATTAGGGTATGTAGGAGGTTGCTGGGGTGTGCTGGATTCTTCATCTGCTGGAGATAGGACTTCCTCTGCTGCTGCTCCCTCTTGGTCAATTGTGGGGGAGTTGACAAGTTCGGCCGAGTGAGTTTTATCACCGGCTCACTTGGTCAAGCCATCAACTTTGCCGATGCTCTTGAAAAGCACTTTCCTTAGTGTCACTCATCATCGGAATCTCCATGTTTTTACGATTAGCTTTAAGATATGGCCGCCTCGAGTGTTCATCCTCTGTCTCAACATCTTCATTAGGAAATCTCACGCTGGAATGTCATGCGAATTTAAAATTTTTATTTCCTTTTAACCAGGATCGACTTCGCTTTAAGCAATTAACAAACGAGTTAGTGGATTCGGTGGTTACCTTGGATGATCTAAAAGATCGATGCTTTGACCGCCTAAGCGAGAGTAGTTCACGCATGAGCCGCCCAAGTGTTCGGCCTCTACCGCTAGCCACACGAACTGCCCGCCGGAATCCCATCATGGATTGCTATTGGAAAACTCCGGTTGCTAGACCGGCCTTTTTCCCCTCTCTCCAACTCTCCAGAAGATGCTCTCTATTTTACACAAGAACTATGAGCTCTTGCAATTGTGATGTGCTAAAGAGCTTGACACCCACCTCTTATTTATAGTAGAAGGTGGCGCCATATCAAAGTGTGGAGGAAAACATTTTCCCAACAAAATAAGGAAAATATAATTGATTGATTTATCTCATTTATTACAATATCTCATATTAAATAAATCTAGGATATTGTCAATATCTTATATTGAATATTTCCAAGATATTGTCAATATCTAATATTGACTATCTTTATTTTATTACCATAAATCAATTTACACATGTGTATATATCACATATATATTGTTACATTATATAAATCAGATATATATATATATATATATATATATATATATATATATATATATATATATATATGTATATTACATACATGCGCATGCATAGTGCCAAACACTTTTGCACACACGCACACATAAGTATTATTTATATATATATATTAATATCTAATATTAATATTTGGTAATACCATTAATTAAATTACACAATCCAAGTGTATCTTATACACACAATTGCGCCACCTTTAGCCAATATTTTGGCATCCGGAATATTCTTTAATTAATACAACATTACTAATATCTTGTATTTAATTTATTCATAATAAATAAATACCACCATATTAATTTACCACTATAACCTTTATAGTCTCGAGATAAACTTTCCTTATTTGGTTATCATTTATATAACCACATTTTAATCCGGCTAGATGTTCTTATGTGTGTGACCCGATAGACTTCCGAATATGTTGGCTGAGACACAAAGTGCAAATTACTTAAAATGCCCTTCATACCTAACGATCACGGATGGCGTTGCAGCAACACACGCGTGACCCCCAATCACTCGGAAGAGTCAAATGCAATGACTACTTTACCTTTCAAGTGAAACAATTAATAGTGGTAACACAATCCATCGCTATAATAATATCCATACGGGTCGTTAGTCGAGTGTCAAAACATCAACGACCATATCTTATAACCGATATCAAGCTCTCGAAGTAACTCGTTTACTCCCACTTTGCAAAAGATTCACGAGGTAAGACATTCTTTATAAGAAGGCCATTTCGATATTCGATCCTCAATCATGGATAGATTCCCGGATCGACCAATCATGTATACTCCGCGATGCTTCAAAGATCATACCCAATCACTACCGCATGATCGCCTGCGGCTGTGGAAACCCTCAATAGTGTCAAAGAATGACAATCCACACCGTGATGCCATGAAGACTCGGTCCAAAGGATAATTACACAATGTACATAGGTCAGTCTAACGTACGCATTCATGCGGTGGTCACTTAACGTCGCGATTCTCTGGCCACACATCTACGCCGGTCACATCTAACGCATACATTCATGCGGGAGACCTAACGTCACGCGATTCTCTAACGATGGGTCACTTACTTATCCGTGTAAGTGGGTCACCTAACGTGACGCATTCTCTAATACACGCCCACGATGCCCAAGTGTCTCTACACTTCGATAAACAAGATCTATCCCTGCCCTTAAAGACATAAGACATCTAATACGTGCTAGCCTGTTCATACTACCAATGCCCTGTTTAATAGTACATCAGCCAAGAGACATTTAAGTATCAAACATATTAAAGTGATTAGAGATCTCATCAACCATAATCGCCTATCATGGTTTCTCTATCACAATTTAATACTAAGGGACGCCATCATATAACAATTCATAATTGGTCCTTTAAAAGAACATATATATGACAACGGGTAAAAGCCATTTAATATATGTATAAACATAAAGAAATAGTAAATGATCCGACCTTCGTCGGATCCGCTCCAACCTGATTGGGTTTAGGACACTATTTCAACAATCTCCCACTGGCCCTAAAACCAATCACTCGCACACACAAGACCAAGTTGAAACACAAGAATCTCATGAAATACTCACAACTAGCCTTAGCCATAAACGGATCGCTATCCAGCTAGGACTCGGACTATCTTCATATCATGTTCCAAATGACCAAGTCAGCGAACCGCCTCAACACACACATGAATCTCCGACGAGACCCTGGTCCTTGCTTCAAAGCAATGAATCCACTTACTATATCGACTATATGAAAAGGTGGAAGAATGCAAGGTTCTGGAATGAACCTTCAAGATCCATGTATCGCTTCTCCCGCCGGCCTCTAAGGCACCACTGTGTTTTAAGCTGTTTGTAGAGTTCATGAAAGTGACCCATAGGCTAGAACATTTCCAGCACCGTGTATCACTTAATCAAAGTATTCGCAAACCCAGATCAGAGCTCCCACTTCGCCTTCATAAGACTTTGTGATATATGTCCCAGATAACTATATTTATCACATTCCAAGTTTCGATAAACTCAGAAACAATCCTTAACTTGTTTAAGGATATTCTCGACATTCACCGGATTTACTTTCATACTTGCTCATGACTCTTCATGAAGTATGAACATCTGACATAACTCTTATGATGGTTCCTATCGCCGTAGCGAAGGAAACCTTCGTAATTATCATCATCTTTCACCTTATCTTAGGACTAATCGTCCCCAACATAGATAGATCTCGAGAACACCGCCTAGCAGATCTCCTTATGCGATCTATGCTAAAATCTTTTAGCATCACATCTATATAGGTAAACTATAATCTAACGACAGCTTAAATCTATCGCTATAGATTCTTATTTCCAAAATTAAGAACCGCCAATCCAAGTGCTTTCAGAAAGACCTTGAACTACCAAACATTAATTAGTATCGTGATACGGGGTGACAATTTGAGAGAGATATCCAATACCTTACTCAAAAATCGTGAACACACTTGGCCACTATCCATCTTTCACATTGGGCATATCCTTCTTTTGACTAAAATCAAACTCCTTTTTGATTATCAAACAAAGAAATTGTCTAGAGAAACTTGTTTGAGTCCATAAATGGATCTCAGGCTCACATATCATGTTATCGCCTTATGAACATCGAAATGCTTGCCCAACGCCTTCAACACTATCATATAGCCACATGATAATGGTTACAACAAGCATAGTCTCGAATAACTGGGCTCACCTTACGTGGGACATACCTCTAGGTAAGACAGATCAGGTTCATAACCTGGTTGTCACTGATGGAATCTAATTCAGATAATATGGCTCCGGCCATATCTCTCAATCTTGCCTTTTTAAACATTCTTTTATAAGTCGTGAGGTATTCATTCTTCTGATGAATATACTAAAGACCAGCCAGGCTTGAGGCTTCTGCCGCACTTACAAAACTTTTTGTGTGCACCGAGGTGTTGATCTACATCTCATCGCTTGTCGCGGCGTCGCTCATGTTCCAATGGTTGAATATATCTTTGTGGTTCTCAAACTCTTTTGAGATCTTATTTACTCCCAACTGCCTCTTTTGGAGATTACACTTCCTCTAGAAAATGTAAAGATGTTTGGAGACAAACATTTTTGCTCACTGGACAAGTAAATAACATCTAGCGACTTGCTAAGATATTCCACAAAGTTGCATATGTCAGATCTTGGCTCCAAGCCTTTCCTCGACTTTGCCTATGACAACTTCAAATCATCGGTTAAGATAGATTCGACATTATCCTTCTATATCTAATATGGAATTTATTCAACCTTTATTCTTTGGAACTCGGTTAAGTATAAGTGGCACTATCCTAAACGGGTAAGGGATACTTCGCGTGGCTTGCGTCACACCTTTTATCATATAAAGTGTTGTTTCCATTTGAGAACACAATCTAATTGCATTATCCCAAAGATGGTATCCTTCAAGGAGAATCTTATTCTCTTTCGGACGACTTACAATCACCGCTTCGTATTAATTAATGCAATCCAATTGGAGATTAATTCCTAAATAGTTTCATCAATCTCATTCGTACTTCAGCTCGAGCTTTTAGGGCTTTTCAATTATGAACTTCATCGAGTACACTTTGACTATTTCTAAAAATAGTCATGTAGACTAATAAACAATTATTTGTGGCATTAATTGTCACAAGCCAACAAACATCGGTATGTTTAGGCTTTAGACAAATTTTATAGATTTTACAACCTTTTTGAAAAAGGGTATTTTAGTCCTCTTTGGATAAGATATCGTTATAACCCACATGATTCATAATCATATGGTTCAACATCATCGTAATGACGCTTAATTACACGCTCCCTTCCGTGAGACTATGTCTGTAACAACCACTAATATCAAGGATAACAACCATACAATACTTAGTTGAGATTTCATCACATATATCAACTATACTGTTGACATCAATCTCAGTACGTTAGATTCAGTTGACCTTCCAACTTTATCGTAATAACATTTATTCTTTACAATTGAATATGTCTACTAAATCCTAACACAGAATCGAAAGCATGTTCTTCATAAGAACCGGAGCATAATAACATTTATTTAGTTCCCTATCAGGTTTACTAGATCCGAATATGGTAAGTGTTACAACGTTTGTTTCACCTTCCATATTTGTATTCAATCTTTCTAATTTAATCACACCTCGTAAAGTATCATATATCTAAGAGTTGACTTGAACTTAGATTGATTTATCTCAACTGACTTGCCTATAATGAGAAACTTCAATAAGTTCTCTATTTAAGCACATGCCCTAACTTTCATTTTAATCCTTCAAAAGCACTTGTAAATGTTTCTTAGTGTAGTCTTCATAAGACTTAAGAAAGATCACAAGAGCTATGTCTTTGATTTCCTTCATAAAGAAAATCTAAAGTTTATTAAATAGTTTATTTATCCTTTTGAATCAAATATTCAAAACATTGACTATTTAATTAACCTTTAAGCAATGATAGAATTTAAGTCGATACTTAAACCTTACAATTTTGAAAACAACCTTTCAAAAATTGATATGTGGTCATTCTTATCCAACGCTTGAATTAATTGTCATCGTGATGATCAATGATCATCTTGGATCGTGATCCAATATATGACTAATTCGCTGAAACTTATTTCAAATGATTTAATCATATCATGAGCTTCCGCTTTCATTAATAATTAAAGTCTCGAACACTTTGCATCAATTATGTAATCTCCTTGTCTCTAACTACTATAACGGGATGGCTTTCGTGTCATTGCTTATTTTAAAAGGATTAAAATTACTTAACCATATTTGAGAACGTTTCTCAAAATTAACAATCATAATTTGGTTTTACTAATCGTGAGAATAAAACATAAATATAAAGTTTGTAAAACTACAACATAAAAAATGAAAATAAAAGAATGTTGTTGTTTATACACTAAAATAAAAATGGTCTTTTGATTTATGATTTTGCTCCCGCTTAGTCAACTACTCCCAATTGACTTTCAAGAATCTTTCAAAATTCTTTAAGGGCTAAGATCCCATCTCAAGTTACCCCAATTCCCGACGAGGGCCGATCAACCGGAATAATTCGGGAAAGGTATGTAACTCTTACCAATCACATCTCTATGTGACTCTTGGTGGTTGACTAGTCAACTCTTTGACAATTCACATCTTTATGTGGTAGTCAACCCCTTGCCTCTAGAATAAAGACGGTCCCGACGAGGAAGCCAATCATCGCCAATACTTAGTCAAGTCATAACCCAATATTCATGAGATCTCATACGATCATATCTCAATAACGATTTATATACCTGGTAGGTCAACTCCCGACGAGGGTTTAATTGTGCTGGATCCTAACAAAGGCTCTTTCACCGTCGCTTATAATATTGGGAGACAATTTTCGACTTGATTTTTTGTTGTGGAAGTATTTACGTAAATTAATTCACTTAATTAATTTTAATTACGGTCTCATCAAATTTTTTCTATCTCTATAGACATACATCGCATACATTTATCTGTGATCGTGTCTAGTCATGCATCTATCGTTGTCATTATAAAATAAATACAAGCACAATATAAATAAATGCGTAAAGTAACCGGTATGATCATGGACTTTTCCTAGAGTGCGGTTCGAATACAAATCGACAAAATCTAGCGGGTCACAATCTAAGGGTAGCTGCAACCGCCAATCAGGATCTTTAATGCCCATTCTCCAATGGGATCTTTATTTTCGTCTTTCTTTGGTCTTCATCTTCTACTCCATTCTTGTTACATTTAATTCTATCTAATAAAATAAATACACCCGCCGTACACGGGGAGGGGGGGGGGAGCTAACGAGAATGGGATGAATGCAGAAAATAAACTATGTCACGTTCTTCATAACGGCCTAGGACAATTTTTAAACCAACAGAAAATTAAATCATTCACATCTATCCTATCGGTTGAGTCCATGATCAATCGGGGTCCATATAATCATATTATATCTACTATATCTAATCCATACAATAAAATCTTATGAAAAAGATAAAATTATAATTTAACTACTTGCATCTTAATTAATCAATTAAAATTTAATCTATTAAATAATTTTATCCAATCAATTAACTAATTAACATTTAATTAATTAAATGATTTAATCAAAATAAAATTAACGATTAATTTTAAACGTTTTTAATTTTAATTTTAATTAATTGGAACTATTCCAAAAATAAATCAAAATTAAAATTAACTCTCTTTCATTTCTTTCCATTTGAATCTTAATCAAAAGGGATGCCTTTGGTTTCCTAAACCATAAGGCATCTTTCTAAACCAAATTTAGTTTAGGCCTGGCCACTTTCCAAAATCAAAATTTTGAAGTGGCCTAGGCCTAGGTCTTTTACAAATCAAATATTTGAAAAGGGCCTAGGCCTGTTCCAAATCAAATATTTGGAAAGGCCAAATAATTTTGGTTTAGGCCTGGCCACTTTCCAAAATCAAAATTTTGGAAGTGATCTCAGCTCTGCGCCTTTTCCCAAATCAAATTTTCTTGAAAGGCTTAGCTCATTCCAAACAAAGTTTGGAAAGCCCATTATTATTTTAATGCCATGTGGCATCCCAATGGCCCAAACTATTTGAACCATTGGTTAGCCACATGACACAACTATTTGACACATGACCCAATGGCCCAAACTATTTGAACCATTGGTTAGCCATGTGGCATCCCGATCTCCCTTTTTTCTTTTTTTTTTTTCGTGTATCAATTTTGCAAATCAAAAATCTTTCATCTTTTAATTATGTGATTTAAACGATAACATTAACAACGCAATATAACATGCTTATTGCTTAAGCTCGAAGCTCGCTCCGATACCATTGTTAGGAAATCTATGAGAGAACGCAACGGAATTTAAAATTTTATTTCCTTTTAACCTGGATCGACTTCGTTTAAGCAATAAACAAACGAGTTAAGGGATCGGTGGTTACCTTGGTTGATCTAAAAGATCGACGCTTTTGACCGCTCTCCCAGGAGAGTAGTTCTCGCATAGAGATTTGCCTTTAAGTGTTCGGCCTCTACCGCTAGTCCACACGAATGCACCGACCATGTAATCCCATCATGGGATTGCTATTGGAAAACTCCGGTTTGCTAGATCGGCCCCTTTCCCTCTCTCTCCACTCTCCAAAAGATGCTCTCTTTTTACACAAAACTATGAGCTCTTGCACCTGGATGCTTAAAGAGATTGACACCCACCTCTTATTTATAAAGAAAAGTGGCTTCATATCAAAGTGTGGAGAGAAGAAAACATTTTCCCAACAAAATAAGGAAAATATAATTGATTGATTTAACTCATTTATTACAATATCTCATATTAAATAAATCTAGGATATTGTCAATATTATATTGAATATTTCCAAGATATTGTCAATATCTAATATTGACTATCTTTATTTTATTACCATAAATCAATTTACACATGTGTATATATCACATATATATTGTTACATATAAATCCATTTATATATATATATATATATATATATATATATATATATATATATATATATATTATATACATGCATGCATAGTGCCAAACACTTTTGCACACACGCACACATAAGTATTATATATATATATATATATATATATATATATATATATATATATATATATATATATATATATATATATATTAATATCTAATATTAATATTTGGTAATACCATTAATTAAATTGCACAATCCAAGTGTATCTTATACACACAAAATTGCGCCACCTTTAGCCAATATTTTGGCATCCGGAATATTCTTTAATTAATACAACATTATTAATATCTTGTATTTAATTTATTCAAAATAAATAAATACCACCATATTAATTTACCACTATAACTTTTATAGTCTCGAGATAAACTTTCCTTATTTGGTTATCATTTATATAACCACATTTTAATCCGGCTAGATGTTCTTATGTGTGTGACCCGATAGGCTTCCGAATATGCTTGGCCGTAGACACAAAGTGCAAATTACTTAAAATGCCCTTCATACTCTAATCGATCACGGGATAGTGTCTAAAGAACACACCGTGACCCCCAATCATCGGAAAAGTCAAATGCAATGACTACTACCTTTCATGTGAAACAAAGCATACCGTGTAACTTACAATCTTATCATTTGTAATAATATCCATACGGTCGTTAGTCGAGTGTCAAAACATCAACGACCGTATCTTATAACTCACGATATCAAGCCTCTCTCAAGTAACTCGCTTACTCCCACTTTGCAAAGATTCACGAGGCAAGTACACATTCCTTATAAGAAGGCCATTTCGGATATTCGATCCCAATCATAGGATACGCGATTCCGATCGACCAATCATGTATACTCGTGATGCTTCAAAAGATTACATACCCAATCACTACCGCATGATCGCCTGTGCGCTAGTGTGGAAACCTCTAATAGTGTCAAAGCATGACAATCCACACCGTGATGCCACCATGAAGACTCCGGTCCAAAGGATAATTACACAACCGCCACATAGTGTGATAATTTATCCGTAAAGTGGTCGATACTAACGTGACGCATTCTCTAATACACGCCCACGTCATACCCAAGTGTTCTACACTTCGATAGACAAGATCTATCCTCGCCTTAAAGACGTAAGACATCTAATACGTGCTAGCCTGCTCATACTACCAATGCCCTGCTTAATAGTACATCACCTAGAGACATTTAAGTATCAAACTTATTAAAGTGATTGTGAGATCTCATCAACCATAATCGCCTATCATGGTTTCTCTATCACAGTTTAATACTAAGGACGTCATCATATAACAATTCATAATTGGTCCTTTAAAAGAACATATATCTGACAACAGAAAAGCCATTTAATATATGTATAAACATAAAGAAATAGTAGAAATGATCCGACCTGGTCGGATCCGTTCCAACCCGATTGGGTTTAGGACACTATTTCAACATCTTCCTCATCCATCTCCTCTTCTTCAGATGAAGTGAGAGCATATCCTTCCTCACCTTCTTCCAGATAGGTGATGTCCTCTTGTTGTTTTTCTTCCTCCGTTCTCAGATCATCACCATTGTCACTGTTTCTGCTTCGTTGTCAGTACACAGCTCCACAGAGGTGTTCTCTTGTGCTTTCGATCCGGCTCTTCATCCCACTCGATCTGCTGCTTTGCCAGTTGTTTTTTTTCCGCCGCTTGATTTGGGTTTCATAGATGCCTTATGTAGGTAAACATTACCTTTAGACCCTCGTGTGAGCCTCGCAGATTTGTGGGTTTCACTTTCAAAGCGCTTCAAACAGGTGTCGGAAGAGGGAACCCATATGATTTCCTCCCCGAAATCACCTTTCTTCGCAAACCCTTGCTTGGTGCCGTAATGAACATATCAATCTCCTTTTGAATCTGGTCTTTCAACCTATTGAATACAAATGTTGCCCAGTCAAATTTAGTACCTTCATAGATGATTGCCATTATCTTGATCTGTAACTCAGTTAAGTTTTCCATCGACCCTTTTCTTCCTTCGATGTTTTTGGTGATGACCGTGCAAATTTAGCAAACGAAAGTTTTAGTGGTTTGATCTGTGAGATTGTATGTTTTATTGCTTTTCTTAGGGTTCTTGGCTATCTCAGCTCAAAATTTCTTGATGTCAACCGTCACAAACTTTACATTAGCCGGACCTATCATGGGTAGGTGTAGGAATCTATTGAGAAGACCAGGCGTAATGACTACCTCTTTCGAAAGATTGAACTTTTTATGCAGTCGACATCAGTTTTCTTTGTGCTAGGCACAAACTTGGCATTTTTCCAGAATGCAATCAGATTTTCATAGCAAATTCCTTTTATTGGGGGGTTTAGGAAGGTCATTAACCCTAGATTTGAACAACAGTCAACCAAGCGTTGAGCTTGTGCATCATTGTCACAGAAAGAGAGGTAGTGTTTGGGTTTAAAAAACGATCCGGTGATGATTGATTTTTCATATAATTTTTCAGTGGGAGAGATTGTAGAAGATGAAGCCATTTCTTTGAGATTTGAGATAAAGATTTGATTTGCAATAGGGTTTGTAACTTGCAACAAAGTGTAAAGATTTCTGAAAAATCTCTAAGTATGGTTTATATAGGATAATTTGGGTAGTGTGAACGTGGTTTGAATGTGGATGGATTTTATGACATAATGGCGTGATTTTGTGTATATAAATCATTTATATTCGAGTGTAATTTGGGAGTGGATTGAGGCAAGTAATGATAAATCCCAGAATCGAGGCGCTTGTAATTCAAAATAATATGGTTACCCCATGATTGTAAGTTGATCTCCACGTGTGTAATCATCCACATTTATCCTCCATAACTCCTTTATTCTCCACCTGTAAAAATTTGATTTTGTTCACACTATAACTTGCCCATGACTCCAATCTTTATTTCGTGGAGTGCCTTGGCCGGTCACTTAGCCGATGTAGTGAATTTTTCAACTCGAGTCGCTTTATTTACCGCTCCTAACAATCGCTGAAGTTAATCACGAGCACCAGTACCTTTTACACCGCTACATCTCCCGCAGAATGGCAAAGGTTTAAACAAATTGATGAAGTCACTTGGCCGATTACTCTGTAGCCGCTTCTTGGTACTTAGTCAATTTCAATCATTCCCAACTCGATTCTTAACATGCTAAATCTTTCACGATCGAGTGGTTTAGTGAAGATGTCAGCCAATTGATCTTCAGTGGGAATGTATTTTAGGATGACATCCCATTTTTCAACATGATATCTGATAAAATGATGTCTCACATCAATGTGCTTTGTTCTTGAATGCAACACTCGGATTTTCATGATAGATATGGCACTTGTGTTGTCACATGATTGGGATAGTCTTTCCTCCACTCCATAATCCCTTAGTCGTTGTCTAATCCAAAGTACTTGTGCACAAACAACCATCACTTTATATATTCTTCGCCTCAAATTGTTGATATAGATATGGTGTTTTGCTTTTTACTGAACCAAGAGACTAGCCTGGTGCCTAGCATCTGGCATGTTCCAGAGGTGCTTTTTCTATCTATCTTGCATCCAGTATAGTCAGAGTCTGAATATGACATCAACTTGAATCCTCCATCATTTGTATACCAAATTCCAACATTAATTGTGTTTTTCAGATATTTGATTATTCTTTTGGCTGCTAGAAGATGTGATTCTTTTGGTTGAGCTTGAAACCTTGCACATACTCCTACATCAAATGCTATATCAGGTCTACTTGCAGTTAGAAAGAGTAGGGATCCAATGATTCCTCTAAACATTTTCTGATCAACATATTTTCCAGCTTCATCTTTTCCAAGAATGACTCTTGCACACATTGGTGTATCTGCTGTGCCACTTGTGTCCATACCATATTTGTGTATTAAATCTTTTGTATACTTGGCTTGATTAATGAAAATACCATCCTTCATTTGTTTCACTTGAAGGCCAAGAAAGTAATTTAATTCTCCCCTCATGCTCATCTGAAATTTGCTCTTCATCAGGTTTGCAAATTTCTCACACAGCTTTTCATCCTCTGATCCAAAGATGATGTTATCAACATAGATTTGTACTAGCAATATGCTTGTTACTTCCTCTAATTTGAATAGAGTCTTATCTATAGTTCCCTTGTTGAATCCATTCTTGATCAAAAATTGTGATAGTGTTCCATACCAAGCTCTGGGTGCCTGTTTGAGTCCATAAAGAGTTTTCTTGAGCTTGTATACTTTGTCTTCTTTTCCTTTGAGTTGAAAACCAGGAGGTTGTTCCACATATACTTCTTCTTCCAAAAGTCCATTTAGAAATGCACTATTGGCATCCATTTGATAGACCTTGAAGTCTTTGTGTGCAGCAAAAGCTAGAAAGAGTCTGATTGCCTCCAGTCTTGCCACTGGTGCAAATGTTTCATCATAATCTATTCCTTCTGCTTGAGAGTAGCCTTTTGCAACTAGCCTTGCTTTGTTTCTGAAAACTGTTCCTTGTTCATCCATCATGTTTCTGAATACCCATTTTGTTCCAATGATGTTGGCTACGTCTGGTCTGTCAACAAGTTCCCAGAATTCATTTCTTTCAAATTCTTTTAGTTCTTCTTGCATGGCTGTGATCCAATCTGCATCTTGGATTGAATCATCTATAGTCTTGGGTTCCAATTGTGATAGAAAACATGTTAGCATATGCTCCAGTTGTCTTCTGGTTCTAACTCCTGTGTGAATATTTCCAATGACTTGTTCTTCAGGATGATCTCTTAGCCAATTTAGGTTAGGTTGAAGTTGTTCTTCACTTGGTGCTTCTGCAACTTTAGGTTCTGCATGAGCTTCAAGTTCTGGTGCTTCTTCTGTTGTAATGACTTGTGGCTCATCTTGGTTTTCAAGATTGTGACTCAGAATAGTGGCTGGTACTGTTGTATTCATATACACTTGCCTTTGTGATGCTTCTTCTTCTTGTTCTTGAAGACTTTCACCATTTGTGTTTGGTTCATCAAAGACTACATGTATTGATTCTTCAATCACCAATGTTCTTTTGTTGAGTACTCTAAATGTCTTGCTGGTGTCTGAGTATCCCATAAAGATTGCTTCATCAACTTTTTCATCAAAGGTGTGCAACTGATTCCTGTTCAAAACAAAACATTTAGATCCAAACATGTGTAAATGTGAAATGTTAGGATTTCTTCCATTCCATATCTCATATGGATTCATTCCATGATGTTTGTTGATGATTGATCTGTTTTGCGTATAACATGCTGTGTTTGCTGCTTCAGCCCAAAATCTCTTTGGTAAGCATGCTTCTGCAAGCATTATTCTGACAGCTTCATTGAGAGTTATGTTTCTTCTTTCTGCTACACCATTTTGTTGTGGAGTTCCTGCTGCAGATAATTGGTGTAATACTCTATTTTTTTCACAATAAGTTCTGATAACTTCATTTAGAAATTCTGTGCCTCTATCTGATCTGATCTTGATGATCTTTAGTTCTTTCTCATTTTGAATTCTTCTTAGCAAGTCTGGCAACCTCTTCAGTGTTTCTCTTTTCTTGTTCATGAATATGGTCCAGGTGTATTTGGAGAAATCATCAACCACTACTAGAGTGTATTTCTTACCACTTACACTTACTGGTGTGACTGGTCCAAACAGGTCCATATGTACAGATGTAGAATTCTTGTTGTTGATTGATAGGGCTTTGACTTGAAGTAACTTTTGATTTGTTTCCCTTTATGACATGCATCACATATACTTTCTTTCTTGAATGTGATCTATGGCAGACCTTCAACTAACTTGTTCTTTGATAATGTGTTGATGGTTTTGAAATTCAAGTGATTTAATCTTCTATGCCAAATCCAGCTGGTTGATTGTTTATTTCTGACAAACAGGAATGTTTCTGCTTTAGCTGTTTTCCAATCCACCACATACATGTTATCTTTTCTTCTCCCTGAAGGAACTACTGCGTTGGTTTGGCTGTGAATCACTTTGCATCCTTCCTTGTTGAAGTGCACGTTGTAGCCTTTGTCACAGAATTGACTGATGCTCATCAGATTGAAATTAAGTCCCTTAACATATGCCATACTTTGAATTCTCAAATTGTTCTCGAGCATCAGGCCTTCCCCTTAATCTTGCCAGTGTTTTTCTTTGCCTCCAAATATGACTTTGGGTCCATCAAAAGCTTTGAAGTCAGTGAGCCATCCTTTGTTCATCGTCAGCCATGTCCGAACATCCACTGCCTATGTACTGCATATCCTACAAAACAAATTAATTATGTTTAGGTACCCAACATTGCTTGGGTCCATACTTGCACTAGCGCTCATGCCTCCTACTCCAAGTGTATATCCAAATGATCTTCTTTGACAATTGAAATCATCAACTTCATATGTATAAGGCATGGCGTAGCTTAATATTTCTACTCGAAGGTATTCTGATACTTTTCTCTACTTTTTGGTGCATTTGCATCCTTCTTTACCTTCCAATATGCAGTGGGAAACCTATGCTGCTTCATGTGTCTAGGAGCATAACTTGATTGATCTTTCTTAAACACATGATGCACATCATGGTATGGTTTCTTCTTGTATTTTGGAGGTGCAACATTCCAATCATCCAGTGAAAGATAAAGTCTTCCTTTACCTTTCAGTAGGTCTTTGTTTTTGGTTGACTGGAATGATGGTTTAGTCTGCCGTTTTACTGCACTAGGTTTTGACTTCACCGGTGCAAGATGAGTGGTTGAAACTATGGTCTTTCCTTTTCTGAATTTTGGTCCAATGTTGGTCCCGATTCGTAATCATGCTGACCATTTTTTCTAATCTCATCCTCGATCGCTGTAGCCCGCACTTCGGATCTGGATCCAAACCTTTTTGGAGGTTTGTAAGCTGGTGCATTTAGTGGTGCAGTGGTGTATTTAGCTGCTGGATGGATTTTCTCAGCTGATCAGTTAACAGTGGATGAGTTATCATCTACTGCTTTTTGATTAGGTGAGTCTATCTCCTTAGTAGCTAGTTCAGCTTTCAATTTGTCCAGTTGTTGCTTCAATCTTTTATTTTCTTTTCTTAGTTCCTTACATTCCTTTTCCAGAATTTCATGATTCATCTCAATTTCATCAAATTTAGTCATGAGATTTTGGACTAGGTCTGCTGGATCTAATGAGAGAATAGAAGATTGTGCAGTGTTAGATTTGGATGCATTTGATGAAGAGTAAGAGCTAGATGTTACCTCATTTTCATCAGATTCTTCGGCCATTAGGCATAGACTTGCTTTCTCAATGTCTGAGCTGTCACCTTCTTCTTCATCTAATTCTTTGGTCATGAGACATAGACATGCTTTTTCATTGTCTGAGCTGTCTTCTTCATCACTATTATCTGAGTCATTATCAGATGATTCTTCATTCTTTTCGCTGCTGGATTCAGCCTTGAGTGCTTTCTTACCTTTCTTCTTTTTAGATGCTTTGTATTTCTTCTTTTCCTCATCTTTATTGTTTTCTTCAGGGCAATCAGCCTTGAAGTGTCCTTTCTTGTTGCAGTTGAAGCATCTGTACTCATCATCTCTCTTCTTCATGTCTTTGTTTGAGCTTGACTTCTTGTTTGATGATGAATTCCCTTTGAATGTCTTCTTTTTGCTAAACCTGTCAAAGCGTTTAACCAATAAATCTACATGTTCTTTAAGTTCTAGTGTCTCTTTGCTGATACAATCAGCAAAGTTACTTTGCTGAGGTGCTATCAGTGCACTGGCTCTTTGTGTCTCTGCCGGAGCACCTTCCTCAACGTTTAATTCAAATTCATGAGCTTATAGTTGAGACATCAGAGTCAGAGTGTCAGTGTTTGCAAGGTTTGTTGTTCCTCTGATTACTGATGTTATGATCTTCCATCTTTCAGGTAAGCCTCTCAAGATCTTTAAACATACTTCTTTCTAGGGGTATGTGTGTCCAAGCTATTGCAGTTCACTGATGATGCTTGAGAATCTGTTGTCCATTTGATCAATGGATTCACCAGCCTTCATTTGAAATTTTCAAATTTCTGTTTTGCAACAAATATTTTGTTTTCTTTGATCGCCTGATCCTTCATTTATCGCTGCGCTTTGTCCCACATCTCCTTTGCTGTCTTGCAATCTTTAATTCTCATGAACATGTTGCTATCTAGGGTCTTCAAAATCATATTTATTGCAACAAAGTCCAGATTTTCTCTTCTCCTATCATCCTTGGTCCAATCCATCTTGGGTTTGTCCACTTCTTTTCCTTGATCTGCACCTGTGGATACCACAGTTATGATCATGATTGGGCCATCATTAATTACATCCAGCATCTCCTCATGAGTTGCTGCAAGATGGGACAACATTCTTATTTTATATTCATTAAAATTGTTAACATTAAAAACAGGTACTTTTGACATAAAGTTTGAGGAATCCATAAGTACAAATAAGAGATATATATGTGTATATCTAGAAAGCACAGATTTGAAAACTACTTTGAAAATATGTGATCTCCTTGTTACCAGAAATTAGATCTGAACATGTTCTGATACTAGGAACACTGCTCCGATACCAATTATTGGTCCCAGAGAAGGGTAAAACTATAGTCAGAGGGGGGGTGAATGACTATAGTGGAGTTTTTCTTGTAATTAAAAGCTTTTGCGCAGCGGATAAGTCCCTTCTTACTAACTTATTTCAAAGTAGTTTAAGCAATCAATAATATATGATACAATATAAGCAATTAAAAGAATCCAGTAAGGTAAATTGCAGAAAATAAATTGACACAAGGCATATAGTGGTTCAGGGTGATGTAATCCCTTAATCCACTCTTCTCTTGTGATGATTGGAGGAATTCACTATTGTTTTCATAGATACAATAGTACGATTGTCCTTGAATTCCCAAGCTTCACAATCTACAAGACTATCACTCCTTGATCGCAATGACTTCAAGGACTCGCTCTTTTCATCGCTCGCGGATCAAATCCTTCAAGCCTATCACAAACACAACTCCCTCTCAGATGGCTCTGATTCAGTTGCTTGATTTATGTGAATTGAATTCACCAACTTGTATATCAATCTCAATGCTTGATGTTTGATTTGTAGCTCTTAGATTTGAGTTGATATTTCCTTTTAGCACATATAGAAGATTATTCATTTTGACAGAGTTTCTGCTCAGATTTATGATTGTTCTTTTGTTCTTTGTTTTTCTGTCACTGCCTTCTATTTATAGCCTTGATTATTCTTGATTTGAATTTCCGTCTATTGTCTATATTAATGAGGGGAATAATCCTTGATTTTATTCTTGATTCCCCCTTAATTATATTCTCATTGATTTTAGTGATCGGATTTTTCTTCAAACGTGATTCCTTGTACAAGGCCATTACGGCCTCCGTTTTGCTTGCCGTTTGCGCGGCGTGCCTTATTTATCGTTACGGTCGATATCACATCGATTACTTCAAAGAAAATTACAAACGTTTTTCATTACTACTTTTTTGTTACCATAAGTATTAGCGTGTGATTTTGATTCCTTGTACAAGGCCATTACGGCCTCCGTTTTGCTTACCGTTTGCGCGGCGTGCCTTATTTATCGTTAAGTCGATATCACATCGATACTTCAAAGAAAATTACAAGCGTTTTTTTAGTACTTTTTTTTGTACCCATAGAGTACTTAAGCGCGTGTGATTTTGATTCCTTGTACAAGGCCATTCGGCCTCCGTTTTGCTTTACCGTTTGCGCCGGCGTGCCTTATTTATCGTTAAAGTCGATATCACATCGATTACTTCAAAGAAAATTACAAGCGTTTTTTAGTACTTTTTTTTTTACCATAGAGTACTTAGCGTGTGATTTTGATTCTTGTACAAGGCCATTCCGGCCTCCGTTTTGCTTGCCGTTTGCGCCGGCGTGCCTTATTTATCGTTCTGGTCGATATCACATCATTACTTCAAAGAGAATTACAAACATTTTTTTACGTACTTTTTTTCGTACCCATAGAGTACTTAACTGTGTGATTTTGATTCCTTGTACAAGGCCATTCTGGCCTCCGTTTTGCTTGCCGTTTGCGCCGGCGTGCCTTATTTATCGTTCTGGTCGATATCACATCCATTACTTCAAAGAGAATTACAAACGTTTTTTAGTACTTTTTACCATAGAGTATTAGCGTGTGATTTTGATTCCTTGTACAAGGCCATTACGGCCTCCGTTTTGCTTGCCGTTTGCGCGGCGTGCCTTATTTATCGTTAAGTCGATATCACATCGATTACTTCAAAGAAAATTACAAACGTTTTTTTACGTACTTTTTTTCGTTACCCACAGAGTACTTAAGTGTGTGATTTTTGATTCCTTGTACAAGGCCATTATGGCCTCCGTTTTGCTTGCCGTTTGCGCGGCGTGCCTTATTTATCGTTACGGTCGATATCACATCGATACTTCAAAGAAAATTACAAAGCGTTTTTTTTATACTTTTTTGTACCCATAGAGTACTTAACGTGTGATTTTTGATTCCTTGTACAAGGCCATTCTGGCCTCCGTTTTGCTTGCCGTTTGCGCCGGCGTGCCTTATTTATCGTTCTGGTCGATATCACATCAATACTTCAAAGAGAATTACAAACGTTTTTTTCGTACTTTTTTTGTACCCATAGTACTTATAGCGTGTGATTTTGATTCCTTGTACAAGGCCATTACGGCCTCCGTTTTGCTTGCCGTTTGCGCGGCGTGCCTTATTTATCGTTAAAGTCGATATCACATCGATACTTCAAAGAAATTACAAACGTTTTTTTAGTACTTTTTTGTTACCCATAAAGTACTTAGCGTGTGATTTTTGATTCCTTGTACAAGGCCATTACGGCCTCCGTTTTGCTTGCCGTTTGCGCGGCGTGCCTTATTTATCGTTAAGTCGATATCACATCGATACTTCAAAGAAAATTACAAGCGTTTTTTTAGTACTTTTTTTGTACCCATAAGTACTTAGCGTGTGATTTTTGATTCCTTGTACAAGGCCATTACGGCCTCCGTTTTGCTTGCCGTTTGCGCGGCGTGCCTTATTTATCGTTAAGTCGATATCACATCGATTACTTCAAAGAAAATTACAAACGTTTTTTAGTACTTTTTTTCACGTACCCATAAGTACTTAAGCGTGTGATTTTTTGATTCCTTGTACAAGGCCATTACGGCCTCCGTTTTGCTTGCCGTTTGCGCGGCGTGCCTTATTTATCGTTAAAGTCGATATCACATCGATACTTCAAAGAAATTACAAACGTTTTTTTCATACTTTTTTTTGTACCCATAGAGTATAGCGTGTGATTTTGATTCCTTGTACAAGGCCATTACGGCCTCCGTTTTGCTGCCCGTTTGCGCGGCGTGCCTTATTTATCGTTCACGTGTCGATATCGATATCACATCGATACTTCAAAGAAAATTACAAACGTTTTTTATACTTTTTCGTACCCATAAGTATAGCGTGTGATTTTGATTCCTTGTACAAGGCCATTACGGCCTCCGTTTTGCTTGCCGTTTGCGCGGCGTGCCTTATTTATCGTTAAGTCGATATCACGTCGATTACTTCAAAGAAAATTACAAGCGTTTTT
This sequence comes from Gentiana macrophylla, assembly GCA_026214975.1. Classification (NCBI taxonomy): domain Eukaryota; kingdom Viridiplantae; phylum Streptophyta; class Magnoliopsida; order Gentianales; family Gentianaceae; genus Gentiana; species Gentiana macrophylla. The sequence goes on along the minus strand of JAOBSW010000641.1, from coordinate 15,928 downwards.
TATTACTTTTTTACGTACCATAGAGTACTTAAGCGTGTGATTTTGATTCCTTGTACAAGGCCATTACGGCCTCCGTTTTGCTTGCCGTTTGCGCGCCGGCGTGCCTTATATATCGTTACGGTCGATATCACATCGATACTTCAAAGAAAATTACAAGCGTTTTTTTAGTACTTTTTTCGTTACCCATAAGTACTTAGCGTGTGATTTTGATTCCTTGTACAAGGCCATTCTGGCCTCCGTTTTGCTTGCCGTTTGCGCCGGCGTGCCTTATTTATCGTTATGGTCGATATCACATCATTACTTCAAAGAGAATTACAAACGTTTTTTTAGTACTTTTTTACCCCATAAGTATTAGCGTGTGATTTTGATTCCTTGTACAAGGCCATTATACCTCCGTTTTGCTTGCCGTTTGCGCGGCGTGCCTTATTTATCGTTACGTCGATATCACATCGATACTTCAAAGAGAATTACAAACGTTTTTTTCCGTACTTTTTTATTACCCATAGAGTATTTAATGGTGTGATTTTGATTCCTTGTACAAGGCCATTCTGGCCTCCATTTTGCTTACCGTTTGCGCGGCGTGCCTTATTTATCGTTAAAGTCGATATCACATCGATTACTTCAAAAATTACAAACGTTTTTTTAAGTACTTTTTTTTGTACCCATAAGTATAAGCGTGTGATTTTTTGATTCTTGTACACAAGGCCATTACGGCCTCCGTTTTGCTTGCCGTTTGCGCGCGGCGTGCCTTATTTATCGTTACAGTCGATATCACATCGATTACTTCAAAGAAAATTACAAAAGCGTTTTTTAGTACTTTTTTTGTACCCATAAGTATACTATTTGTGTGATTTTGATTCTTGTACAAGGCCATTACGGCCTCCGTTTTGCTTGCCGTTTGCGCGGCGTGCCTTATTTATCGTTAAGTCGATATCACATCGATACTTCAAAAAAATTACAAACGTTTTTTTATACTTTTTTTTACGTACCATAGAGAGTACTTAGCGTGTGATTTTGATTCCTTGTACAAGGCCATTACGGCCTCCGTTTTGCTTGCCGTTTTGCGCGGCGTGCCTTATTTATCGTTACAGTCGATATCACATCGATTACTTCAAAGAAAATTACAAACGTTTTTTAGTACTTTTTTCGTACCCGCAAAGTACTTAGCGTGTGATTTTGATTCCTTGTACAAGGCCATTACGGCCTCCGTTTTGCTTGCCGTTTGCGCCGGCGTGCCTTATTTATCGTTAAGTCGATATCACATCGATACTTCAAAGAAAATTACAAACGTTTTTTCATTACTTTTTTTTACCATATAAAGTATAGCGTGTGATTTTGATTCCTTGTACAAGGCCATTCTGGCCTCCGTTTTGCTTGCCGTTTGCGCCGGCGTGCCTTATTTATCGTTCTGGTCGATATCACATCAATACTTCAAAGAGAATTACAAACGTTTTTTTTTCGTACTTTTTTTGTACCCATAAGTGTGTGATTTTGATTCCTTGTACAAGGCCATTCTGGCCTCCGTTTTGCTTGCCCGTTTGCGCGTGCCTTATTTATCGTTAAAGTCGATATCACATCGATTACTTCAAAAAATTACAAACGTTTTTTAGTACTTTTTCGTTACCCATAAGTACTTAGCGTGTGATTTTGATTCCTTGTACAAGGCCATTACGGCCTCCGTTTTGCTTGCCGTTTGCGCGGCGTGCCTTATTTATCGTTACGGTCGATATCACATCGATACTTCAAAGAAAATTACAAGCGTTTTTTTCATACTTTTTTTGTACCATAGAGTACTTAAGCGTGTGATTTTGATTCCTTGTACAAGGCCATTACGGCCTCCGTTTTGCTTGCCGTTTGCGCGGCGTGCCTTATTTATCGTTAAGTCGATATCACATCGATTACTTCAAAGAAAATTACAAGCGTTTTTTATTACTTTTTTACGTACCCATAGAGTATTAGCGTGTGATTTTGATTCCTTGTACAAGGCCATTACGGCCTCCGTTTTGCTTGCCGTTTGCGCGGCGTGCCTTATTTATCGTTAAGTCGATATCACATCGATTACTTCAAAGAAAATTACAAACGTTTTTTAATACTTTTTTTTTAGTACCCATGAGTATTAGCGTGTGATTTTTGATTCCTTGTACAAGGCCATTACGGCCTCCGTTTTGCTTGCCGTTTGCGCGGCGTGCCTTATTTATCGTTAAAGTCGATATCACATCGATACTTCAAAGAAAATTACAAGCGTTTTTTTAGTACTTTTTACGTACCCATAGAGTACTATAAGCGTGTGATTTTGATTCCTTGTACAAGGCCATTACGGCCTCCGTTTTGCTTGCCGTTTGCGCGGCGTGCCTTATTTATCGTTAAAGTCGATATCACATCGATTACTTCAAAGAAAATTACAAACGTTTTTAGTACTTTTTTTCGTACCCATAGAGTATATAGCGTGTGATTTTGATTCCTTGTACAAGGCCATTACGGCCTCCGTTTTGCTTGCCGTTTGCGCGGCGTGCCTTATTTATCGTTACGGTCGATATCACGTCGATACTTCAAAGAAAATACACAAGCGTTTTTTCGTACTTTTTTTGTACCCATAGAGTACTTAAGCGTGTGATTTTTGATTCCTTGTACAAGGCCATTACGGCCTCCGTTTTGCTTGCCGTTTGCGCGGCGTGCCTTATTTATCGTTAAATCGATATCACATCGATACTTCAAAGAAAAATTACAAACGTTTTTTTAAATACTTTTTTATTACCCATAAGTACTTAGCGTGTGATTTTGATTCCTTGTACAAGGCCATTCTGGCCTCCGTTTTGCTTGCCGTTTGCGCCGGCGTGCCTTATTTATCGTTCAGGTCGATAACACATCAGTACTTCAAAGAGAATTACAAACGTTTTTTTTATCGTACTTTTTATCGTACCCATAAGTATAGCGCGTGTGATTTTGATTCCTTGTACAAGGCCATTACGGCCTCCGTTTTGCTTTGCTTGCGTTTGCGCGGCGTGCCTTATTTATCGTTAAGTCGATATCACATCGATACTTCAAAGAAAATTACAAGCGTTTTTTTACATACTTTTTTGTACCCATAAGTACTTAAGCGTGTGATTTTTGATTCCTTGTACAAGGCCATTACGGCCTCCGTTTTGCTTGCCGTTTGCGCGGCGTGCCTTATTTATCGTTAAGTCGATATCACATCGATACTTCAAAAAAATTACAAACGTTTTTTTACGTACTTTTTTTGTACCCGCCAAGTATTAAGCGTGTGATTTTGATTCCTTGTACAAGGCCATTACGGCCTCCGTTTTGCTTGCCGTTTGCGCGGCGTGCCTTATTTATCGTTAAGTCGATATCACATCGATTACTTCAAAGAAAATTACAAGCGTTTTTTAGTACTTTTTTTGTACCCATAGAGTACTTAGCGTGTGATTTTTTGATTCCTTGTACAAGGCCATTACGGCCTCCGTTTTGCTTGCCGTTTGCGCGGCGTGCCTTATTTATCGTTAAAGTGATATCACATCGATTACTTCAAAGAAAATTACAAGCGTTTTTTAGTACTTTTTACCCATAAGTACTTAAGCGTGTGATTTTGATTCCTTGTACAAGGCCATTACGGCCTCCGTTTTGCTTGCCGTTTGCGCGGCGTGCCTTATTTATCGTTACGTCGATATCACGCCGATACTTCAAAAAATTACAAACGTTTTTTAGTACTTTTTTTGTACCCATAAGTATAGCGTGTGATTTTGATTCCTTGTACAAGGCCATTACGGCCTCCGTTTTGCTTGCCGTTTGCGCGGCGTGCCTTATTTATCGTTAAGTCGATATCACATCGATACTTCAAAGAAAATTACAAACGTTTTTTCGTACTTTTTTTTTACCCATAAAGTACTTAAGCGTGTGATTTTGATTCCTTGTACAAGGCCATTACGGCCTCCGTTTTGCTTGCCGTTTTGCGCGGCGTGCCTTATTTATCGTTAAGTCGATATCACATCGATACTTCAAAGAAAATTACAAACGTTTTTTACTACTTTTTTCGTACCCATAAGTACTTAGCGTGTGATTTTTTGATTCCTTGTACAAGGCCATTACGGCCTCCGTTTTGCTTTGCCGTTTGCGCGGCGTGCCTTATTTATCGTTACGGTCGATATCACATCGATACTTCAAAGAAAATTACAAACGTTTTTAGTACTTTTTTATACCCATAAGTACTTAGCGTGTGATTTTGATTCCTTGTACAAGGCCATTACGGCCTCCGTTTTGCTTGCCGTTTGCGCGGCGTGCCTTATTTATCGTTACGGTCGATATCACATCGATTACTTCAAAGAAATTTACAAAGCGTTTTTTTTAGTACTTTTTTTTGTACCCATAAAGTACTTAAGCGTGTGATTTTTGATTCCTTGTACAAGGCCATTACGGCCTCCGTTTTGCTTGCCGTTTGCGCGGCGTGCCTTATTTATCGTTACAGTCGATATCACATCGATTACTTCAAAGAAAATTACAAGCGTTTTTTAGTACTTTTTTTGATTCTTGTACCCATAGAGTACTTAGCGTGTGATTTTTTGATTCCTTGTACAAGGCCATTACGGCCTCCGTTTTGCTTGCCGTTTGCGCGGCGTGCCTTATTTATCGTTAGTCGATATCACATCGATTACTTCAAAGAAAATTACAAAGCGTTTTTTAGTACTTTTTTATTACCCATAAAGTACTTAGCGTGTGATTTTGATTCCTTGTACAAGGCCATTACGGCCTCCGTTTTGCTTGCCGTTTGCGCGCGGCGTGCCTTATTTATCGTTACGTCGATATCACATCGATACTTCAAAGAAAATTACAAACGTTTTTTATACTTTTTTTTCGTACCCATAAGTACTTAGCGTGTGATTTTGATTCCTTGTACAAGGCCATTACGGCCTCCGTTTTGCTTGCCGTTTGCGCGGCGTGCCTTATTTATCGTTACGTCGATATCACATCGATACTTTCAAAGAAAATTACAAACGTTTTTAAGTACTTTTTCGTACCCATAAAGTACTTAAGCGTGTGATTTTTTGATTCCTTGTACAAGGCCATTACGGCCTCCGTTTTGCTTGCGTTTGCGCGGCGTGCCTTATTTATCGTTAAAGTCGATATCACATCGATTACTTCAAAGAAAATTACAAACGTTTTTTTATTACTTTTTCGTACCCATAAGTACTTAAGCGTGTGATTTTGATTCCTTGTACAAGGCCATTACGGCCTCCGTTTTGCTTTGCCGTTTGCGCGGCGTGCCTTATTTATCGTTACGTCGATATCACATCGATTTTGATTACTTCAAAGAAAATTACAAGCGTTTTTTATTACTTTTTTTTACCCCCATAGAGTACTACTAGCGTGTGATTTTGATTTCCTTGTACAAGGCCATTACGGCCTCCGTTTTGCTTGCCGTTTGCGCGGCGTGCCTTATTTATCGTTAAAGTCGATATCACATCGATTACTTCAAAGAAATTACAAACATTTTTTTATTACTTTTTCGTACCATATAAGTACTTAGCGTGTGATTTTTTGATTCCTTGTACAAGGCCATTACGGCCTCCGTTTTGCTTGCCGTTTGCGCGGCGTGCCTTATTTATCGTTAAAGTCGATATCACATCGATACTTCAAAGAAAATTACAAGCGTTTTTAGTACTTTTTACGTACCATAAGTATAGCTTAGCGTGTGATTTTGATTCCTTGTACAAGGCCATTACGGCCTCCGTTTTGCTTGCCGTTTGCGCGGCGTGTGCCTTATTTATCGTTAAGTCGATATCACATCGATACTTCAAAGAAATTACAAAGCGTTTTTTTAGTACTTTTTTTACGTACCCATAAGTACTTAAGCGTGTGATTTTGATTCCTTGTACAAGGCCATTACGGCCTCCGTTTTGCTTGCCGTTTGCGCGGCGTGCCTTATTTATCGTTACAGTCGATATCACATCGATACTTCAAAGAAAATTACAAACGTTTTTTTTGCATACTTTTTTACGTACCCGTAAGAGTACTTAAGCGTGTGATTTTTGATTCCTTGTACAAGGCCATTACGGCCTCCGTTTTGCTTTGCCGTTTGCGCGGCGTGCCTTATTTATCGTTACAGTCGATATCACATCGATACTTCAAAAAAATTACAAGCGTTTTTTAGTACTTTTTTTCGTACCCATAAGTACTTAAGCGTGTGATTTTTTGATTCCTTGTACAAGGCCATTACGGCCTCCGTTTTGCTTGCCGTTTGCGCGGCGTGCCTTATTTATCGTTAAAGTCGATATCACATCGATACTTCAAAGAAATTACAAACGTTTTTTTTACTTTTTTTTGTACCCATAAGTATTAGCGTGTGATTTTGATTCCTTGTACAAGGCCATTACGGCCTCCGTTTTGCTGCCGTTTTTGCGCGGCGTGCCTTATTTATCGTTAAAGTCGATATCACATCGATACTTCAAAGAAAATACAAACGTTTTTTTACTACTTTTTTAGTACCCATAAAGTACTTAGCGTGTGATTTTGATTCCTTGTACAAGGCCATTACGGCCTCCGTTTTGCTGCCGTTTGCGCGGCGTGCCTTATTTATCGTTAAGTCGATATCACATCGATTACTTCAAAAAAATTACAAACGTTTTTTCGTACTTTTTACGTACCCATAAGTACTTAGCGTGTGATTTTGATTCCTTGTACAAGGCCATTACGGCCTCCGTTTTGCTTGCCGTTTGCGCGGCGTGCCTTATTTATCGTTAAGTCGATATCACATCGATTACTTCAAAGAAAATTACAAACGTTTTTTAACTTACTTTTTCGTACCCATAGAGTATAGCGTGTGATTTTGATTCCTTGTACAAGGCCATTACGGCCTCCGTTTTGCTTGCCGTTTGCGCGGCGTGCCTTATTTATCGTTACGGTCGATATCACATCGATTACTTCAAAAAAAATTACAAGCGTTTTTTTACTACTTTTTCGTACCATAGTAGTATTAGCGCGTGTGATTTTTGATTCCTTGTACAAGGCCATTACGGCCTCCGTTTTGCTTACCGTTTGCGCGGCGTGCCTTATTTATCGTTACGGTCGATATCACATCGATACTTCAAAGAAAATTACAAACGTTTTTTTAATACTTTTTTTTTACCCATAGAGTATAGCGTGTGATTTTGATTCCTTGTACAAGGCCATTACGGCCTCCGTTTTGCTTGCCGTTTGCGCGGCGTGCCTTATTTATCGTTAAAGTCGATATCACATCGATACTTCAAAGAAAATTACAAACGTTTTTTTAGTACTTTTTCGTACCCATAAGTACTTAAGCGTGTGATTTTGATTCCTTGTACAAGGCCATTACGGCCTCCGTTTTGCTTGCCGTTTGCGCGGCGTGCCTTATTTATCGTTAAATCGATATCACACGTCGATTACTTCAAAGAAAATTACAAGCGTTTTTTACGTACTTTTTATTACCCATAAGTACTTAGCGTGTGATTTTGATTCCTTGTACAAGGCCATTACGGCCTCCGTTTTGCTTGCCGTTTGCGCGGCGTGCCTTATTTATCGTTACGGTCGATATCACATCGATACTTCAAAGAAATTACAAACGTTTTTTTGTACTTTTTTTACCCATAAGTACTTAAGCGTGTGATTTTTGATTCCTTGTACAAGGCCATTACGGCCTCCGTTTTGCTTGCCGTTTGCGCGGCGTGCCTTATTTATCGTTACGTCGATATCACATCGATACTTCAAAGAAAATTACAAACGTTTTTTTTATACTTTTTTTTACCCATAAGTACTTAAGCGTGTGATTTTGATTCCTTGTACAAGGCCATTACGGCCTCCGTTTTGCTTGCCGTTTGCGCGGCGTGCCTTATTTATCGTTAAGTCGATATCACATCGATTACTTCAAAGAAAATTACAAACGTTTTTTTTACTACTTTTTCGTACCCATAAACTATAGCGCGTGTGATTTTGATTCCTTGTACAAGGCCATTACGGCCTCCGTTTTGCTTGCCGTTTGCGCGGCGTGCCTTATTTATCGTTAAATTCGATATCACATCGATACTTCAAAGAAAATTACAAGCGTTTTTTTACGTACTTTTTCGTACCCATAAGTACTTAGCGTGTGATTTTTTGATTCCTTGTACAAGGCCATTACGGCCTCCGTTTTGCTTGCCGTTTGCGCGGCGTGCCTTATTTATCGTTAAGTCGATATCACATCGATACTTCAAAGAAAATTACAAGCGTTTTTTTATTACTTTTTTAGTACCCATAGAGTACTTAGCGCGTGTGATTTTGATTCCTTGTACAAGGCCATTACGGCCTCCGTTTTGCTTGCCGTTTGCGCGGCGTGCCTTATTTATCGTTAAAGTCGATATCACATCGATACTTCAAAGAAAATTACAAACGTTTTTTAAGTACTTTTTTACGTACCCATAAGTACTTAGCGTGTGATTTTGATTCCTTGTACAAGGCCATTACGGCCTCCGTTTTGCTGCCGTTTGCGCGGCGTGCCTTATTTATCGTTAAAGTCGATATCACATCGATACTTCAAAGAAAATTACAAGCGTTTTTTCGTACTTTTTGTACCCATAGAGTATAGCGTGTGTGATTTTGATTCCTTGTACAAGGCCATTACGGCCTCCGTTTTGCTTGCCGTTTGCGCGGCGTGCCTTATTTATCGTTAAATCGATATCACATCGATTACTTCAAAGAAAATTACAAACGTTTTTTACGTACTTTTTTTCGTACATTACCCATAGTTTATAGCGTGTGTGATTTTGATTCCTTGTACAAAGGCCATTACGGCCTCCGTTTTGCTTGCCGTTTGCGCGGCGTGCCTTATTTATCGTTAAAGTCGATATCACATCGATTACTTCAAAAAAAATTACAAACGTTTTTTTATTTTTTACTTTTTTCGTACCCATAGAGTACTTAAGTGTGTGATTTTTGATTCCTTGTACAAGGCCATTCTGGCCTCCGTTTTGCTTACCGTTTGCGCGGCGTGCCTTATTTATCGTTAAGTCGATATCACATCGATTACTTCAAAGAAAATTACAAACGTTTTTTAGTACTTTTTACGTACCCATAAGTACTTAGCGTGTGATTTTGATTCCTTGTACAAGGCCATTACGGCCTCCGTTTTGCTTACCGTTTGCGCGGCGTGCCTTATTTATCGTTACAGTCGATATCACATCGATACTTCAAAGAAAATTACAAACGTTTTTTTTCATACTTTTTTTGTACCATAAGTATAGCGTGTGTGATTTTGATTCCTTGTACAAGGCCATTACGGCCTCCGTTTTGCTTTGCCGTTTGCGCGGCGTGCCTTATTTATCGTTAAGTCGATATCACATCGATTACTTCAAAGAAAATTACAAACGTTTTTTAAATACTTTTTTATACCCATAAGTACTTAGCGTGTGATTTTGATTCCTTGTACAAGGCCATTACGGCCTCCGTTTTGCTTGCCGTTTGCGCGGCGTGCCTTATTTATCGTTAAGTCGATATCACATCGATTACTTCAAAGAAAATTACAAGCGTTTTTTTACGTACTTTTTTGTACCCATAGAGTATAAAGCGTGTGATTTTGATTCCTTGTACAAGGCCATTACGGCCTCCGTTTTGCTTGCCGTTTGCGCGGCGTGCCTTATTTATCGTTAAATCGATATCACATCGATACTTCAAAGAAATTACAAACGTTTTTTTAGTACTTTTTTACGTACCCATAAAGTACTTAGCGTGTGATTTTGATTCCTTGTACAAGGCCATTACGGCCTCCGTTTTGCTTGCCGTTTGCGCGGCGTGCCTTATTTATCGTTAAGTCGATATCACATCGATACTTCAAAGAAAATTACAAGCGTTTTTTACGTACTTTTTACGTACCCATAAGTACTTAAGCGTGTGATTTTTGATTCCTTGTACAAGGCCATTACGGCCTCCGTTTTGCTTTTGCCGTTTGCGCGGCGTGCCTTATTTATCGTTACGTCGATATCACATCGATTACTTCAAAGAAAATTACAAACGTTTTTTGCCTTATACTTTTTCCATACCCATAAATACTTAGCGTGTGATTTTGATTCCTTGTACAAGGCCATTACGGCCTCCGTTTTGCTTGCCGTTTGCGCGGCGTGCCTTATTTATCGTTACAGTCGATATCACATCGATACTTCAAAGAAAATTACAAACGTTTTTTAGTACTTTTTTTATACCCATAGAGTACTTAAGCGTGTGATTTTTGATTCTTGTACAAGGCCATTACGGCCTCCGTTTTGCTTGCCGTTTGCGTCGGCGTGCCTTATTTATCGTTCTGGTCGATATCACATCAGTACTTCAAAGAGAATTACAAACGTTTTTTTAATTTTTTTCGTACCCATATAGTACTTAAGTGTGTGATTTTTGATTCCTTGTACAAGGCCATTCTGGCCTCCGTTTTGCTTGCCGTTTGCGCGGCGTGCCTTATTTATCGTTCTGGTCGATATCACATCAGTACTTCAAAGAGAATTACAAACGTTTTTTTTTTTCGTACTTTTTTCGTACCCATATGAGTACTTAGCGTGTGATTTTGATTCCTTGTACAAGGCCATTACGGCCTCCGTTTTGCTTGCCGTTTGCGCGGCGTGCCTTATTTATCGTTACGAGTCGATATCACATCGATACTTCAAAGAAAATTACAAGCGTTTTTTAGTACTTTTTTTTACCCATAAGTGTATTAAGCGTGTGATTTTGATTCCTTGTACAAGGCCATTACGGCCTCCGTTTTGCTTGCCGTTTGCGTTTGCGCGTGCCTTATTTATCGTTACGTCGATATCACATCGATTACTTCAAAGAAAATTACAAGCGTTTTTTTCGTACTTTTTTTTACCATAGAGTACTTAGCGTGTGATTTTTTGATTCCTTGTACAAGGCCATTACGGCCTCCGTTTTGCTTACCGTTTGCGCGGCGTGCCTTATTTATCGTTAAAGTCGATATCACATCGATACTTCAAAGAAAATTACAAGCGTTTTTTTAGTACTTTTTTATACCCATAGAGTACTTAGCGTGTGATTTTGATTCCTTGTACAAGGCCATTACGGCCTCCGTTTTGCTTGCCGTTTGCGCGGCGTGCCTTATTTATCGTTAAGTCGATATCACATCGATACTTCAAAGAAAATTACAAACGTTTTTTAAGCGTGTGCTTTTTTTTACCATTACGGCCTCCGTAAGTATAAGCGTGTGTGATTTTGATTCCTTGTACAAGGCCATTACGGCCTCCGTTTTGCTTACCCGTTTGCGCGGCGTGCCTTATTTATCGTTACGGTCGATATCACGTCGATACTTCAAAAAATTACAAAGCGTTTTTTATTACTTTTTTTTTGTACCCATAAGTATTAGCGTGTGATTTTGATTCCTTGTACAAGGCCATTACGGCCTCCGTTTTGCTTGCCGTTTGCGCGGCGTGCCTTATTTATCGTTAAAGTCGATATCACATCGATTACTTCAAAGAAAATTACAAGCGTTTTTTTACTACTTTTTTACGTACCCATAAGTACTTAAGCGTGTGATTTTGATTCCTTGTACAAGGCCATTACGGCCTCCGTTTTGCTTGCCGTTTGCGCGGCGTGCCTTATTTATCGTTAAGTCGATATCACATCGATTACTTCAAAGAAAATTACAAACGTTTTTTTACTACTTTTTTTCGTACCATAAGTACTTAGCGTGTGATTTTTGATTCCTTGTACAAGGCCATTACGGCCTCCGTTTTGCTTGCCGTTTGCGCGGCGTGCCTTATTTATCGTTACGGTCGATATCACATCGATTACTTCAAAGAAAATTACAAGCGTTTTTTCGTACTTTTTCGTACCCATAAAGTACTTAGCGTGTGATTTTGATTCCTTGCACAAGGCCATTCTGGCCTCCGTTTTGCTTGCCGTTTGCGCCGGCGTGCCTTATTTATCGTTCTAGTCGATATCACATCAATACTTCAAAGATAATTACAAACGTTTTTTTAGTACTTTTTCGTACCCATAGAGTATAAGCGTGTGATTTTGATTCCTTGTACAAGGCCATTACGCCTCCGTTTTGCTTGCCGTTTGCGCGGCGTGCCTTATTTATCGTTAAATTCGATATCACATCGATACTTCAAAAAATTACAAACATTTTTTTTACTTTTTTTTCGTACCCATACCCAGTACTTAGCGTGTGATTTTGATTCCTTGTACAAGGCCATTACGGCCTCCGTTTTGCTTGCCGTTTGCGCGGCGTGCCTTATTTATCGTTAAGTCGATATCACATCGATGCTTCAAAGAAAATTACAAACGTTTTTTAATTACTTTTTTATTACCCATAGTATACTTAAGCGTGTGATTTTGATTCCTTGTACAAGGCCATTACGGCCTCCGTTTTGCTTGCCGTTTGCGCGGCGTGCCTTATTTATCGTTAAAGTCGATATCACATCGATACTTCAAAGAAAATTACAAAGCGTTTTTTCGTACTTTTTTCGTACCCATAGAGTACTTAGCGTGTGATTTTGATTCCTTGTACAAGGCCATTACGGCCTCCGTTTTGCTTGCCGTTTGCGCGGCGTGCCTTATTTATCGTTAAATTCGATATCACATCGATTACTTCAAAGAAAATTACAAACGTTTTTTCGTACTTTTTTTTCGTACCCATAAGTACTTAAGCGTGTGATTTTGATTCCTTGTACAAGGCCATTACGGCCTCCGTTTTGCTTGCCGTTTGCGCGGCGTGCCTTATTTATCGTTACGTCGATATCACATCGATTACTTCAAAGAAAATTACAAGCGTTTTTTATACTTTTTTTCGTACCCATAAGTATAGCGTGTGATTTTGATTCCTTGTACAAGGCCATTACGGCCTCCGTTTTGCTTACCGTTTGCGCGGCGTGCCTTATTTATCGTTAAGTCGATATCACGCCGATTACTTCAAAGAAAATTACAAACGTTTTTTTAGTACTTTTTTGTACCCATAAGTATAGCGTGTGTGATTTTGATTCCTTGTACAAGGCCATTACGGCCTCCGTTTTGCTTGCCGTTTGCGCGGCGTGCCTTATTTATCGTTACGTCGATATCACATCGATACTTCAAAGAAAATTACAAGCGTTTTTTTAGTACTTTTTTCGTACCCATAGAGTACTTAGCGTGTGATTTTGATTCCTTGTACAAGGCCATTACGGCCTCCGTTTTGCTTGCCCGTTTGCGCGGCGTGCCTTATTTATCGTTAAAGTCGATATCACATCGATTACTTCAAAGAAAATTACAAGCGTTTTTTACTACTTTTTTTTATTATTATTACCCATAGAGTACTTAAGCGTGTGATTTTGATTCCTTGTACAAGGCCATTACGGCCTCCGTTTTGCTTGCCGTTTGCGCGGCGTGCCTTATTTATCGTTACGTCGATATCACATCCGATCGTTACTTCAAAGAAAAATTACAAGCGTTTTTTTACGTACTTTTTTTTTGTACCCATAAGTACTTAGCGTGTGATTTTGATTCCTTGTACAAGGCCATTACGGCCTCCGTTTTGCTTGCCGTTTGCGCGGCGTGCCTTATTTATCGTTAAGTCGATATCACATCGATTACTTCAAAGAAAATTACAAGCGTTTTTTCAGTACTTTTTTTTACCCATAAGTACTAGCGTGTGATTTTGATTCCTTGTACAAGGCCATTACGGCCTCCGTTTTGCTGCCGTTTGCGCGGCGGCGTGCCTTATTTATCGTTAAGTCGATATCACATCGATTACTTCAAAGAAAATTACAAGCGTTTTTAGTACTTTTTTTGTACCCATAAGTATAGCGTGTGATTTTGATTCCTTGTACAAGGCCATTACGGCCTCCGTTTTGCTTGCCCGTTTGCGCGGCGTGCCTTATTTATCGTTACGTCGATATCACATCGATTACTTCAAAGAAAATTACAAGCGTTTTTTAGTACTTTTTACGTACCATAAAGTACTTAGCGTGTGATTTTGATTCCTTGTACAAGGCCATTACGGCCTCCGTTTTGCTTGCCGTTTGCGCGGCGTGCCTTATTTATCGTTACGTCGATATCACATCGATACTTCAAAGAAAATTACAAGCGTTTTTAGTACTTTTTTATTACCCATAAAGTATTAAGCGTGTGATTTTTGATTCCTTGTACAAGGCCATTACGGCCTCCGTTTTGCTTGCCGTTTGCTTGCCGTTTGCGCGGCGTGCCTTATTTATCGTTAAAGTCGATATCACATCGATACTTCAAAGAAAATACAAGCGTTTTTTTCGTACTACTTTTATTACCCATAAAGTACTTAAGCGTGTGATTTTGATTCCTTGTACAAGGCCATTACGGCCTCCGTTTTGCTTGCCGTTTGCGCCGGCGTGCCTTATTTATCGTTAAAGTCGATATCACATCGATTACTTCAAAGAAAATTACAAGCGTTTTTTTCGTACTTTTTTTGTACCCATAGTAGTATTAGCGTGTGATTTTGATTCCTTGTACAAGGCCATTACGGCCTCCGTTTTGCTTGCCGTTTGCGCGGCGTGCCTTATTTATCGTTACAGTCGATATCACATCGATACTTCAAAGAAAATTACAAGCGTTTTTTTTACTTTTTTACCGTACCCATAAGTACTTAGCGTGTGATTTTGATTCCTTGTACAAGGCCATTACGGCCTCCGTTTTGCTTGCCGTTTGCGCGGCGTGCCTTATTTATCGTTACGTCGATATCACATCGATACTTCAAAGAAAATTACAAGCGTTTTTTAGTACTTTTTTATTACCATAGAGTACTTAGCGTGTGATTTTGATTCCTTGTACAAGGCCATTACGGCCTCCGTTTTGCTTGCCGTTTGCGCGGCGTGCCTTATTTATCGTTACGGTCGATATCACATCGATACTTCAAAGAAAATTACAAGCGTTTTTTATACTTTTTTTTTTGTACCCATAAGTATAAGCGTGTGATTTTGATTCCTTGTACAAGGCCATTACGGCCTCCGTTTTGCTTGCCGTTTGCGCGGCGTGCCTTATTTATCGTTACAGTCGATATCACATCGATTACTTCAAAGAAAATTACAAACGTTTTTTTAAGTACTTTTTACGTACCATAAAGTATTAGCGTGTGATTTTGATTCCTTGTACAAGGCCATTACGGCCTCCGTTTTGCTTGCCGTTTGCGCGGCGTGCCTTATTTATCGTTACGTCGATATCACATCGATTACTTCAAAGAAAATTACAAAGCGTTTTTCATACTTTTTTTCGTACCCATAAGTACTTAGCGTGTGATTTTGATTCCTTGTACAAGGCCATTACGGCCTCCGTTTTGCTTGCCGTTTGCGCGGCGTGCCTTATTTATCGTTAAGTCGATATCACATCGATTACTTCAAAGAAAATTACAAGCGTTTTTTTTTAGTACTTTTTTGTACCCATAGAGTACTACTAGCGTGTGATTTTGATTCCTTGTACAAGGCCATTACGGCCTCCGTTTTGCTTGCCGTTTGCGCGGCGTGCCTTATTTATCGTTAAAGTCGATATCACATCGATACTTCAAAGAAAATTACAAGCGTTTTTTATACTTTTTTTGTACCCATAAGTATTAGCGTGTGATTTTGATTCCTTGTACAAGGCCATTCTGGCCTCCGTTTTGCTTGCCGTTTGCGCCGGCGTGCCTTATTTATCGTTCTGGTCGATATCACATCAGTACTTCAAAGAAAATTACAAACGTTTTTTTCATACTTTTTTTGTACCATGAAGTACTTAGCGTGTGATTTTGATTCCTTGTACAAGGCCATTACGGCCTCCGTTTTGCTTACCGTTTGCGCGGCGTGCCTTATTTATCGTTAAGTCGATATCACATCGATACTTCAAAGAAAATTACAAGCGTTTTTTAAGTACTTTTTTTCGTACCCATAAGTATAGCGTGTGATTTTGATTCCTTGTACAAGGCCATTACGGCCTCCGTTTTGCTTGCCGTTTGCGCGGCGTGCCT
>JAOBSW010000638.1:0-67986 GCA_026214975.1 Gentiana macrophylla | reverse complement strand
ACACCATTGAATCAACTTGATTTGATGTGCTTTTATGTTAACATCAAAAGACGTGGTTAGTTAACCCACCACCACTTCCAAAATATTGAGTGGGAGCGGGGAGCGGCGACCAACCCCACGGCCTCTACTATAGATACAAGTAAGTGAGAGAAGGTGGCGCCTCGCGCGCTTTGATTTCGTCCCCTACGGATGGTGTTCACCCCTATCAACATTCATGGCTTGGTCTCCGAAAGGATAGGATTTAAGGTACTCGTCAGATTCTTCGACCTATCCTACGACGTGATGTGATCCGGTGAAAGCATTATTTGAAGACAATGAAGATGGGCTTGGTTAAATTACAATCATAGTGATTTATTTTGTTTATTTTAGTTTCGGTGTTTTATTGAATAAAACGGCCTTAGGCCAATGTCAAAAGTTGCCCATATGTTAGTATATTGGGTTAAGTGTTTATTTTTAGCAAATAAATGTCATTTGGGCTTATTAGTTGCAAGTTAGGCCCACTAGGAAATAAAGTGGCGAAAATTACTAAGTAATTTGTCACATTCTTAGGAAGTTATTTGTCTCTTATTTTGTAGCCTATATAAAGGCATTCTACTTGTTCTTTTAGAGACATCAATATACTACATTGACACAGTAAAGATGAAGCTTCCTAGTTTTGCGGGTTCAGGTAGTGCTTCGGTATATCTTGATTGGGAGAGTAAGCTAGACCCGAGATCTTTGCGTGTAACAATTATCTTGAGGAGTTGACAGAGAAAGAATGTGAGGTGTGGTGGATTTGAAAAGACCCGAAATTTTAGAAGAGTTGGTACAGTGTTGATGAGACAGTTTCACGATGAGGCTCATGTTGACCTTCTATTCTTTGATGTTGTTGTTATTCTACAGGAGGCCGAATTGGTCGTTGAGGCCGCGTAAGTCCGATTGAGGTTGAAGTTCGCATGAATGAGGTTGTCACTTGAGATTACTTTATTCTGAGATGTTCATATAGTCTTGACGAGAGATACTTGTGGAATTTGAGGAGTTACCAACTATTCACAATTGTATTCATCTTTCCGTTCAGGTACAAGATGATTCACTTTATTTTGATGGTGAAACTGTTGAAGCTGTGAACTCAGTTGACGTGATGGTGCTATTCAAAACGTTACGGTGTTTACACGATTATTCTGATCCGTTCCTCCTGAATTGTAATTCGTTGGATTTCATTATTGCTAATTTTTATGTTGCTTCCATTTCATTATACGAGAGGAGGACAGATTCATTGTTCACTTTGTTCTATTTTGTTGGTGGTATTCAGTATATGGACCTACTGGCGTATGTTGGTCCAAGGTTTCTATTTGATCCAGGTGGTTTCAAGTATCCCTTTGATCTGAGGACAGATCCTTCCCAACTGGGAGGGAATGATGTGATCCAAATTCCAAGCATTATTTGAAGACAATGAAGATGGGCTTGGTTAAATTACAATCATAGTGATTTATTTTGTTTATTTTAGTTTCGGTGTTTTATTGAATAAAAACGGCCTTGGGCCAGTGTCAAAAATGTTGCCCATATGTTAGTATATTGGGTTAAGTGTTTATTTTTAGCAAATAAATGTCATTTGGGCTTATTAGTTGCAAGTTAGGCCCACTAGGAAATAAAGTGGCGAAAATTACTAAGTAATTTGTCGCATTCTTAGGGAAGTTATTTGTCTCTTTATTTTGTAGCCTATATAAAGGCATTCTACTTGTTCTTTTAGAAGACATCAATATACCTACATTGAGTGAAATATTATTGATTAAGCATTGTCTTAATTGTGCACCTTGTGTGTGTGAGGTTCTCTTGGATTGGAGGATCGCCCCCTTTGAGAACTTATCAACGTAAGTGAGCATTACGTTGTGGCGTTCCAACCGTAGTCTTGGTCTAAGGCGCGGATCATAGCTCGTATTGACTACCTTCAATTTCTTCCTGGGCAAAACAAAGGATTTGATTCGTAAGAATCACATCAGTAATGATGTGATCCAGCCCAAGCATTATTTGAAGACAATGAAGATGGGCTTGGTTAAATTACAATCATAGTGATTTATTTTGTTTATTTTAGTTTCGGTGTTTTATTGAATAAAAGCGGCCTTGAGTCACGTGTCGAAGTTGCCCATATGTTAGTATATTGGGTTAAGTGTTTATTTTTAGCAAATAAATGTCATTTGGGCTTATTAGTTTGCAAGTTAGGCCCACTAGGAAATAAAGTGGCGAAAATTACTAAGTAATTTGTCGCATTCTTAGGAAGTTATTTATCTCTTTATTTTGTAAGCTTTATATAAAGGCATTCTACTTGTTCTTTTAGAAGACATCAATATACTACATTGAGTGAAATATTATTTTCGATTAAGCATTGTCTTAATTGTGCACCTTGTGTGTGTGAGGTTCTCTTGGATTGGAGGATCGCCCGGCTTTGAGAACTTATCAACGTAAAGTGAGCATTACGTTGTGGCGTTCCAACCGTAGTCTTGGTCTAAAGCGCGGATCATAGCTCGTATTGACTACCTTCAATTTCTTCTGGGCAAAACAAAGGATTTGATTCGTCAAATCCGTGATCAACAAATATTCTTGTGTTTTGACCCCAATACATTCTCAAATCGAAAAGTGGTTAAGATAAAAGTTGTAGATCATTAAATTTCTTACGAATCAAATCCTTTGTTTTGCCCAGAAGAAATTGAAGGTAGTCAATGCGAGCTATGATCCGCGCCTTGGACCAAGACTACGGTTGGAACGCCACAACGTAACGCTCACTTACGTTGATAAGTTCTCAAAGAAGGCGATCCTCCAATCCAAGAATCTCACACACAAGGTGCATAATTAAGACAATGCTAATCGAAAATAATATTTCACTCAATGTAGGTATATTGATGTCTACAAAAGAACAAAGTAGAATCTTTTATATAGGCTACAAAAATAAGAGACAAATAACTTCCTAAGCAATGTGGAGACAAATTACTTAGTAATTTTCGCCACTTTATTTCCTAGTGGGCCTAACTTGCAACTAATAAAGCTCAAATGACATTTATTTGCTAAAATAAACACTTAACCCAATATACTAACATATGGGCAACTTTTGACATTTGGCTCAAGGCGTTTTATTCAATAAAACACCGAAACTAAAATAAACAAAATAAATCACTATGATTGTAATTTAACCAAGCCCATCTTCATTGTCATCAAATAATGCTTGAAGTTCGGATCACATCATTCCCTCCCATTTAGGAAGGATCGTCGCCTCGGATCAAAGGGATACTTGAAACCACCTGGATCAAATAGAAACCTTGGACTGTTAGGTGTAGTGCCGAAAGACAATTTGTGTAATTGTTTTTAATAATGAATGACGAATTTATCTTACCTTATTACTTGCTTTGTGCTTGTAAAGTAATACACTGCTTTGCAAACCCTAAGTATATCAGTATGTAACCACTTAACTTTCGATGTATGGATTACACGAGGATTGAGTTAGTGGTGATATACTTAAAGCTGATAGTCCGTGGTGAACTTAATCGAGTTTAGGGTCTCTTGATTAAAACACCAATAATGCGCCTGAGAACACCTTAGGGTGTGATAGTCTTATCCGGATTTGTCGGTAGATGGTACCTACGTGGGGCATTTATATATGATGACATTCATATAGGAATTTGGACCGATTTAATCTGTATTTCTCGGTATAATTCCGTAATCGAGGAATCTTATTAAATCATTAGATGATCATATATGGATCAACCTTAATCCCGAGGTGATCACGAGGATCTTTGCTTGTCCCGGGTAGTGTTTGATGTGTTAATTCACGGTTCACTTTAATATGTGTTCCAAGCCACTTCTCATTGGCACTATCTCCGGATGAGTGAGTAGTTACGATTTTCACGGACATGGAATCCATTCCTTCTTGCGGGAAGTAGAGAGACAGTCCTTGTTTGTTAGCCCTAAGAAAGTGATCGATCCGGGAGTTCACATTTGACTAATTAGCTACTAGTCGAGATATGTGTACTAATTGATCATTAGGGGTTAATGGTAAATAAGGATAAGATATTCGAAAGTCGGGTTCACGGAGACTTCCCACTCGAGAATGGGCCGATCTATGGAGGGTTAATCCGTATGTAGTGATTATATCAATGGGCGCTTATTAAGCTACATGGGTTGAGTATAAGTATACATCTATAATCGGTAGAGTTCGATTCGGGTTTATGGTGGCGTAATCCCGGAATTAATAATTAATGTACTTTACATTCGATGAATAATTAATTATTGGAATTTTACTGATTATAGGTCCATGGTAATACGATGTGGCTTACGTAATTCGGACTAGTAATCTTGTTACTTGGGCCTCATTGATAATTAATTAATTTGAAATTAATTAATTGATATGCATGTATATTATTTAGTTGGGCTTTAAATAATATAATACACATAAAAGACATTTTATGTGGGCTTTTTTGACCCTAAAGGTGGTGCCAATATCATCATTTAATTAGAGAGAAATTAGTTTTCTTGGATAATTATTTGACATGTGATTTATCTTTTATTTGTTAAATGATAATTCATGGAATATTAGATAATAATATGATTTATCCTAATTTGTTTGGGATAATCATTTTATTTATCTTTTATTTGGAAAAGGATTAATGTGATAATTATCACTTAATTATTTAATCCTTGGAGGACATTGATTACTCTCCTATATAAAGAGAGTTCTCCCAAGTCTAATGGCGAGGTACTATTCATGTCACTATTCACCGAGAGAAATTGGCTGAAAAATTTCGGCCTCTGTTCTTAGGGTTCGAGTTGGAAAAATCTTCGGGATTTTTCTGGTTGCATATCAAGGAGGCTCGTGTATCAAGAAGGGTGTCCACCAACCGCCGTTTGGAGAACACATCGGAAGATCAAGGCGACTCTTCCCGTTATTGGTAACATAATCTTAAACCCCCTTATAGTACTTAAGTCCTTTAATTATGAATTGTGTCATATAAATCGTGATCCATCCATTACGCGCATAGATCTAACTCGTTTAGATCTAAGAACCTGCATCCTTTCATGTGTATCGAGAGATGAGGTTCCACGATTTATATAGTCATAATCATAATTAAGCGATTTAAAGGAGTGGAATTGCATGTAGGTGATATTTTACTTATTATTATGTATTAATAATTTTTAAATTGCTATGGTTGAAGAGATGGATTGGGGTTGGCACCGTTTTCCCGTTAGATCTATTGTAAACTCATATAAGCGATGAAAATTCGTTCATATGAGTATAGGAAATATGTAATTCATGTATTATTGCAATTTTAATTTCCAGAAAATAGATCTGTACATTAGCTGTTTAGTCTTTTCGTTTTTTCCGTTGTTTGAGCCGTTAAAACGAAGATCCCTCCGGTCAGAATCAAGACTGGAAGTTGATGAACAATCCCACAAATTTTGGTGTCGATCAGAGTCCGTTTGGGTTTCCGTTCGTTGCTGCGAAGTGGCTGCTGTAACAGAAAAACGCAGGATTCACAGAAACCCTAACTGTGACTTCTTCGATTTTCTGGGAATAATTGGACCGTTCAAATTAAAATCCGAACGGTCCGATCGATAATCATGGAGTTTTGGACGTGAGATAAAATTTTCAGGACGATCGGGATTCATCTTGATCCCCGATCGGCCTCGGGAAGTAAATGATGCGCTGCTGTAAGAGTCTGTTTCAGCAGCAAGTTGGGCGGCTCACTGAGGAATATTGACAAGTCAAAGCTCCAATCCGACCGTCCATCTTCAAGTCCAAGAATGAAGATCAGATCTGGAAAGTTTCGTCCCGATCCGAGTTCGTTTGATAGTCCGATCGTCGAAGATTCTTAACAGCTGCAGATTAGGGTTTTAATTTATTTTCGAGTAGATTAGTTACGGGGTGCCAACGGTCCATCTCGTGTTTATTTTCCGCACTAGTATACATGTGTGTAGATTGTATGAGTAGAACCGGAAAATTGCCATGACATGCATCATATCATGAATTCCACTCCATATGCATACATGTAGAAATTAATTCGAGGAATTAGTTAGGCATGTATAAAACACCGCGATTAGTTTTAATTAATTGTTTGATATTAATTAGAAACTAATTAGGGTAAAACCGAGGAACACGGGTTTTTCAATCGTCGAGGTTGGGTGATGGATTCTCGGTGAATCCCACTTTGCGAAAGCATAAGGAGTAAAATCCGAAACCTCGTGGTTAAGGTGTTGGATTCTTGGTGAATTCCACCTTACCTAAGACGAGATTACGTTTTGTTCCGTGAGTGTTTACGTGAAAGTTTGATGTTTAAGTTGGATAATCACGGGCAAACAGAGTTGAAAGTGGTTTAACCATGGTTGGGTGGTCAACGATAGCTACGACTCAATCGACTTCACCCTCCACGTGTGGCGTTTGCGCGGGGTGCAGCAATCTTGAGCCATCCGAAGAGCAGCTACGGCTCAACGGAGCTCTCCTAGCCTTGACCCGTCCGGCGGCCACATATGTTCTAACGAATAGGTCGGGTGGGCTAGCCCACATAATCGACAACATTCGGGCCTATGATTTATTGTTCCTTAATGTAACATCAAGTCCAAAACGTGATCGATAAACCCACCACTTTTTCAAAATATTGAGTGGGAGCGGGAGGCGACGGCCGACCCCACGGCCTCTCACTGTTGACACAAGCAACGTGAGAGAATGGTGACGCCTCGTGCGGCTTTGATTTCGGCCCCTAAGGAAGGCCTTCACCGCTATCAAAATTCAAGGCTTGGTCTCCGAAAGGATAGGATTTTGGGTACTCGTCGGGTCACCGACCGACCCTAAAGCGGCACACTCGGGGTCTACCTAAAAATGCTGAGACGATGGGTCACACTCATAAAGGGTATTTTTGGTAGTACCTTGGCTGAAAAAGGAAAGGTGATTGACGATCACAAATGAGATGTTCGATTCTCAATCGATCTTCAATATTAATCGAAACCTCTTTGACCTACCCTAAGGCGGCGAGGCATTAGATTAAATCCTTGGAGCAGGTAGGATAGACTATAAGTACTTAGTTTATGTTCCTAAAATTTTAGTAGTGTATGATTTGGATTTATTTTACATCAAATTTTATTTACAAGCTGTAAAATATATATCTCTCTAAGGTGCTAGGCTCATAGTGTAAAATTGACTAGTAATGACTTCGTTAAAAGTGGTAAGTAATCTGGAGCGTTGTATTTATTAATCTCACATCGATTAATTTTTCGGAAGAGATATTTCTCTTGAAGCCTTCAAAACTTAAGTGGCGTAAATAGGCATGTCATCTACTTTGTCACTCGTGCGAGCGAGAGACAACCGTGAATTAGTTTGAAAGATGATTGGGACGATAAAATTCTTCAGTGAATTGTGTAGTGTCTACACGAGAAATTTTCTCGATAGAAAAATTAGAGAATCATAAATTAAAGTGTCGCTAGTTAGGCGGTATTTGGAACCGATAAACTAGTGGGAGCTTTTATACTATGTTCTTCTGATTTATTAGAAAATCAGTCCCACTGGGTAACACTTTCATTAGACATCCCACAGTTCACGAGTAGTGTCTACTCAAACGAACTGCTAGTTCAAGACTATTCCCTTTTAAGGAAAGTTAAGAATGGGAAAGAATGTCTATAAGTGTTAATCATCTTAACTAAAGTTTTGAGGCTAAACCGAAACATTAATTAAAGAAAGTATAGGATAAGGAAAGTGATTTGGATCACTAACCAATGAATCCTTAGCGACTTTCTTAACCGAGTAACTTGACTCGGTGGCTTAGTTCTTTGGAAGAACAATAAAGTCATGCATTAATAAAGTAACAACGGGCGATAATTTCACTAGAATAGTGGGAGTGATATAAGGAAATGAATTTGGATTCTATCCTTGAATATCACGAGAAAAATTTATTTTTCTGTTTACGGTTCGTTGAAACAATTGGATTCACTTTCAACTCGATATATTGTTGCCACATAGAAAGTGAATATGACATTTGTAGTACGAATCCGAGACTCGGACTTTTGTTTGATAAAGTCGAACCACTTAGAACAAATTGAATAAGTCGTGTAAACACATCTAAAACTATTAAAGGTAAAAGGTTTCCGTATTAAGATAAACGACCTTTCAATATCTATTAATTAGTGCATATATCCTAGAGACAAGACCTGCTTGGACCGCTAAGGGTGATTCCTATCTCCCGAGTCTTGGAACACTATCTCAAAGGAACAATGACTAAGTTTCTTTTCAATCGGAAAGGGTAATAGTTTTGAAGGGTAACATAGCTTGTTCACCATGACCTTCGGGTCTAGTGAGAGATACAAGCTAGTGGGAGATTTTGAGTGGTGACATTACGTACGATAACTACTCAAAACAACTTTGGTTGGTTTATCGAAAGAATACGATGAGGTGTCTCTGATTTTAGCGAGAGAATAGAGTATTCCATGCTCGAAAATAGGCTATCGCATAGTCTTGGGACCGATGCTCGGCACGCCTCCTAGTGGAATGTTTCTCACTGAGGAAGAAACCATAGACTTGCCTATATAGTTATTGATATGCTACAATACAATTGCTAAACTCGATTAAGATAATTCGTTGCAAAATAACGGTTAACATTATTATGTAAACCGAGAAGTCTACCTAGAAGATGCTAGTGAGTTTATGGATAAGGAGTGAATTCGGTTCACACCACTTCCATAAATGTAGGCATTTAGCATTTAATGCTTAAAGGTAGGACTGGAAATTTTGCGCATACGTTCAGATTGTAACTGTTTGTGAAACATCTTAATGAGACGAGTGAAGGTTGATTATAAGATTCTTGAGATCAGAAAGTGACGGTTGAACTGTCACAAGCCTTCGATAGAATCTATAAGTAACAACCTTAAACCTTGAGTCGATTTACCCAAAGGTAGTTACTATCTCGATTTAATCGGACCACATCGGTTGTTGGTGATTACAGCGATAAATACTACTAGATCGTAATGTCAATCCACCCAAGACACAGTGGGAGTATGGTTTAACCGTTGACCCATTGTGATTTTGTGGACTTTATAATCTCTTTGGGGTGATTGATAACATATGGCTCTTGGTGGGCTGTATAGGATTCTGATTATAGAGGTTGGTTTGAAAACCTTAACCCTGTGAATGGAGTTTTGGTACTCCAGTTCTGTTCAGCCTCTTGTAGAACCACCTAATGTTTCCAGCCCCAGTGGGAGCAATTGGATCTACACGGAAAAGAGTCGAATGAATAGGAAAGTTTAAACTTTCAGCGCAAAGTTGAGTGGTATAGGGGTGATTCTCTGACAAGTAGAGAGTTAACCAGACCTTGAACTCTCTCACCACTCAGTCTTGCTAGATTTTGTTAGAAAGCGAAAAAATAGGGTGATTCCCTGAGACTTTCTTGCCGAACAACGGAATCTGAATTCATTCAGAACAGAAGGGTTTTAGCTAAGAATGAATAACGGATTCGTTACAAAGCAGAAGATAGGGGTGATTCCCTAAGACCTTTTTGCGAGACTAACGATATCTTAATTCATTCAGAAAGAACCTTTGGTAGGAGGCCTGCCATGGCTTATATCCTTTGTGGATTTAAGAGAACCTCTCGGTCATTTAAAAGTCACATGTTTTAAAATATGTGGACTTGACCAAAATATTGATAAGTCTTTTGTAGGCGAATATCAATATTGGTAAAGTAGTAGTATTAGTGTTCATGAATGATAACATTGAAGCGGTTGGAAACTTGACATGAGTGTGCTATCTCAAGTCGGAAATCCGACACGCCTAGATTCTCTGGATGAGAGAATTGGACTATATTCTAAGAATTTGATTTGGTCAAATTCACAAGAATGAGTCATTGGCTATCCCACCTATCTTATTGAATAAGATGATTATGCATATACGGTTGCAGCATTCATCGAGAGTAGTCCTACCCTACCTCTCGGGAATGATTCTCTAAATCTCGGATAAAGAGAAAATGGGATAAAGTCTCTCTTGGATAACGGCAAGTCGAGTTATTATAAGTCAATAGTAATCGAATCTTGGATTTGAGCAATAAGTAGCGATTTTAGTACGTCCTCAAGTATCTTTAGAGAACGAGGAATCATATGCTTGTATATTCAGTGCAAACTTGAATATGGTTGACTACTGCGATTACGGTGGTAGTCGATTAAGGATGATCATTACGTTGATCTCGGGCTCGGTGTTTACTCATAGTGCTTAGAATTTCCTTTTTGGTGCAGGAGTAATTCCGGTCCGATAAGCCGATATCACTTCATTGTGAAAACAAAGAAGAAATAGCTTAGAAGGATCTTCTCGATCCTTTAGAGGTCAAAAGCATATTGAGAGAGTACCGCTGATTAGATGGACCGGCAGCGTTTGCGTCTCGGGCCGACAACCAAAGCGATCGATGTACCAAGTCCGGTGCTTGGAGGTGCGGCATTGAGGAATATATCTCATCCGCTTTTAGAGCAAGTGGGAGAGTGTTGTGAATAAGATGAGAAAGGGTGTGCTCTAAAAACAATCGTTGCTTGTCATTTCGTTGCAAGTGGGAGATTGTTAGGTGTAGTGCCGAAAGACAATTTGTGTAATTGTTTTTAATAATGAATGATGAAATTTATCTTACCTTATTACTTGCTTTGTGCTTGTAAAGTAATACATCTGCTGCAAACCCTAAGTATATCTGTATGTAACCACTTAACTCGGTGTATGGATTACACGTGAGGATTGAGTTAGTGGTGATATACTTAAATCTGATTAGTCCGTGGTGAACTTAATCGAGTTTAGGGTCTCTTGATTAAAACACCAATAATGCGCCTGAACACCTTAGGGTGTGATAGTCTTATCCGGATTGTCGGTAGATGGTACTCACGTGGGGCATTTATATATGATGGCATTCATATAGGATTTGGACCGATTTAATCTGTATTTCTCGGTATAATTCCGTGTCGAGGAATCTTATTAAATCATTAGATGATCATATATGGATCAACCTTAATCTGAGGTGATCACATGATGCTTCTTGTCCCGGGTAGTGTTTGATGTGTTAATTACGGTTCACTTTAATATGTGTTCCAAGCCACTTCTCATTGGCACTATCTCCGGATGAGTGAGTAGTTACGATTTTCACGACATGGAATCCATTCCTTCCTGCGGGAAGTAGAGAGCAGATCCCCTTGTTTGTTAGCCCTAAGAAAGTGATCGATCCCGGGAGTTCACATTTGACTAATTAGCTCTAGTCGGATATATGTACTAATTGATCATTAGGGGTTAATGGTAAATAAGGATAAGATATTACGAGTCGGGTTCACGGAGACTTCCCACTCGAGAATGGGCGAGTCTATGGAGGGTTAATCCGTATGTAGTGATTATATCAATGGGCGCTTATTCACTCTATGGGTTGAGTATAAGTATACATCTATAATCGGTAGAGTTCGATTTCGGGTTTTATGGTGGCGTAATCCCGGAATTAATAATTAATGTACTTTACATTCGATGAATAATTAATTATTGGAGCTCACAGTTATAGGTCCATGGTCCCCGATGTGGCTTCGTAATTCGGACTAGTAATCTTGTTACTTGGGCCTCATTGATAATTAATTGGCTGGGCTAATTAATTGATATGCATGTATATTATTTAGTTGGGCTAAATAATATAATACACATAAAAGACATTTTATGTGGGCTTTTTGACCCTAAAGGTGGCGCCAATATCATCATTTAATTAGAGAGAAATTAGTTTTCTTGGATAATTATTTGACATGTGATTTATCTTTTATTTGTTAAATGATAATTCATGGAATATTAGATAATAATATGATTTATCCTAATTTGTTTGGGATAATCATTTTATTTATCTTTTATTTGGAAAAGGATTAATGTGATAATTATCACTTAATTATTTAATCCTTGGAGGACATTGATTACTCTCCTATATAAAGAGAGTTCTCCCAAGTCTAATGGCGAGGTACTATTCACGTCACTATTCACCGAGAGAAATTGGCTGAAAAATTTGGCCTCTGTTCTTAGGGTTGAGTTGGAAAAATCTTGGGATTTTTCTCGTTTGCATATCAAGGAGGCTCGTGTATCAAGAAGGGTGTCCACCAACCGCCGTTTGGAGAACACATCGAGAAGATCAAGGCGACTCTTCCCGTTATTGGTATCATAATCTTAAACCCCTTATAGTACTTAAGTCCTTTAATTATGAATTGTGTCATATAAATCATGATCCATCCATTTGCGCATAGATCTAACTCGTTTAGATCTAAGAACTCACATCCTTCGGGACCAACATCGCCCGATGAGTCCATATCTTGAATACCACCAACAAAATAGAACAAAGTGAACAATGAATCATTCCTCCTCTCGTATAATGAAATGGAAGCAACATAAAAATTAGCAATAACGAAAAATCCAGCGAATTACAATTCGGGAGGAACGGATCGAATAATCGTGTAAACACCGTAACGTTTTGAATAGCACCATCACGTCAAGCGAGTTCCGCGGCTTCAGCAGTTTCACCATCAAAATAAAGTGAATCATCTTGTACGAGCGGAAAGATGAATACAATTGTGAATAGTTGGTAACTCCTCAAATTCCACAAGTATCCTCACCAAGACACTATATGAACATCCACATAAGTAATCTCAGTGACAACCTCATTCATGCGAACTTCAACCTCAATCGGACTTACGTCAGCCTCAACGACCAATTCAGCCTCTGTAGTAACAACAACAACATCAGCAACAGGAAGGTCAACATGAGCCTCAGTCGTGAGAACTGTCTCATCAACACTCTGTACCAACTCTTCTAAAATTTCAGTCTTTTCAAATCCACCACACCTCACATTCTTTCTCTGTCAACTCCTCAAGATAATTGTTACACGCAAAGATCCGGTCTAGCTTACTCTCCCAATCAAGATATACCGAAGCACTACCGGAACCCGCAAAACTAGGAAGCTTCATCTTTACATGCCATATTATTATCCGGGATGAGCACATCTTCGTCAACATTTCCAAGCGCATGATCACGGTTATTCGGAGCATGAAGTACACGGAGTGGTTGTCGAAGTCTGAGTACCGCGACAATAGCAAATGGTTGTGCACCACGATTAAGATTAGCCATTTGCGCCATTAAAGTCTCAATAGAAGCCCTTATAGCAAATATCCATAAAAATCCTTTCAAACTTTGCATTATTTTCGGCATTAAATGCCTTGCTAAATTCTTTGACAAGGGAAGCCAATCTCACTTCAAGATACTCATTACTCAAATTTTTAGAATGTTTAGAGTCCTCCATAGGATAGACAATAAATCCTCACCAAACTCTCGTGTTTGCACTCACCCTCTCTCTTGTGGAAAGTAAAGCACCCTTTTATGAACAAAGCAAAATAACAAGCAAAACGAATCTAGGCTAAAGGTGGGCTAAGACTGCAGGTAGGGCGGGTGTTTGGTTATGTCGGATTGGCGTCACTTTGTGGGCGTGCGTTTAAGGATATGGACGGGCGTCGGATAAAATTGATGGTTACGAAAATTAGGTTAACGGTGGTGGCGGCTGGGAATTTAGGTCAAGTTTATGTTTGCTGTTGGCTGTACACGGCAACAAAGCTGATTTCAGGCATGATAAATTACGAATTTGAAGTTGCACAAAAGAGATAAAATTTAGATATGGAAGTGTACTATTCAATCACAAAATATCAGAATTTTTGGACGTAAATGGAAGATTTTACGGATTTTAAGGTAAGCATTGGTTTTCCGGGCAGTTTGTAGATCTAAACTGCAGAATTTTCAACAATTTTTCAATGGACTCCGGGAGAATTTCTAAAATCACAAAGAGAAAAAGTTGTAAGAAATTTAATGATCTACAACTTTTATCTTAACCACTTTTCGATTTGAGAATGTATTAGGGGTTAAAACACAAGAATACGAAGCTGATCACAGGATTTGTGATTTTGACAAATTTATTTGTTGACACTTTTTAAACGATTTCCACTGAGAATTTAGAGAAACACAAAGAATGTATTACGATATTGACTATTGTATTATTTATGTAATTAGAAAAGGGTGGATTGGTAATTACGACTAGCACTAGAAGCCCTGCATTTGGCTATATATATTGTACCTATGTATTATGAATGGGAAAGAAAGATAATTGACCGAAATTTATCATGGTATCGGAGCAAGGTTAAACCCTAAACCTATCAAAAATCACACAGCAAATCACGAACCAGAAAATCACAAAAGAGGCTGCGTCCTGCTCTTTTGATCATGGCCGCAACAACAGAAACCTCAGGGGAGAAAAAGCTTGATGCTTTCTTCCTCAGCACTAACGATCATCCGGGACAATTGATCACCACGGTGCAATTGTAGGGCCCTAACTATGATGAGTGGGCACGCTCAATTCGGACTGCTCTTCGAGCAAAACGAAAATTTGGCTTTCTTGAAGGAAAAATCAAAAAGCCAACGGACGACGAAAAATTGGAAGATTGGTATACCGTTCATTCCATGTTGTTATCATGGATTATGAACACGATCGAACCGTCTATCCGGGAAATACTGACCTATTTTGAAGATGCCGAGCAGCTCTGGAAATCGTTGAAAGGACGTTTTTCGGTCGTTAACGGAACACAAATTTGTCAATTGAAATCTTCATTGGCTGACTGTAAGCAAGCAAAGGGAGAGACAATTGCTTCCTATTTTGGGCGGATGAGCCGAATCTGGGACGAATTGAGTGAATTGGTGACGACCCCATCTTGCTCTTGCAATGGATGCAAGTGTGACCTTGCTTCGAAGTTTCAACAGGTACTCCTCGATGACAGATTACACTGGTTTTTAATTGGTTTGGATCCGATCTATGCTTCAGTTCGTTCTCAATTGTTGGGAAGAGATCCACTTCCAGATTTGGATCGAGCTTATCAAGCACTCACGCAAGAAGAAAGCTTACGAACAGGTGCGGCACCATCTCCGGCCATGGACGCCGACGTCAAGATGGCGTTTCGCCTCCAATCTGATGGGAAATCTCGAGAGAAGCCACTTGAAGATGCGGAACAGCTCTGTTCCTATTGTAACAGGAAGGGCCATGCCCAGGATTCGTGCTTTCAACTCCATGGGTACCCCGAGTGGTGGGGTGATCGGCCAAGAGGAGTTCGAGGTGGTGGACGGGGTTCTCGTGGGGGTGGACGAACAGGGGCTGGTGGAAGAGGCCGTGGTGCCCAATCTAATTCTGCACAGCTAAATCAAACCAAGGGTGGGCCATTGAGTTCGGCTCAGCCCGATCCCTCTACAGCACTCCCTTCTACTTTTGAAAAAGCTGGGCTCGCGAACATTTCCCCGGCTCAATGGCAAGGCATAATCGATCTCTTAAAGGTGTCTAAGCCTCGTGATCGGTTAACGGGTAAGTTTTTCGTGGATTATTGATCTTGGCGCGACTCATCACGTTTGGTGATCGAAATTTATTTGACGAATTGAAGCCTATTGAACATTGTCCGATTGGTTTGCGGATGGAAGTTCCTCATTTACGACCCATTCGGGAACGGTTATTTTATTGGGAAATTTACGCCTTTTAAATGTTTTATATGTCCCAAAGTTGAATTGTAACTTGTTTTCGGTGTCACAATTTCTAAATGATAATGATTGTGTCATGCAATTCACTGCTCAATTATGTATTATACAGGACCGTGTCACGAGGACGCTGATTGGACTGGGTGAGCGTGTGGATGGACTTTTTCTGTTCGTGGGTGTTCCAGAGATGTGGGCTCTTGCTGTTGATGGTGTGCAGGATGTGGCTTTGTGGCATCGGCGGTTAGGTCATCCATCAGAAAAGGTCCTTAGGCATGTTCCGAATATTTCTATTTCTAAGTTTTTCAATAAAGACGGGTGCGATGTGTGTTTTAAGGCTAAGCAGCCTCGTGAACCCTTTCCTATTAGTGAGAATAAGGCTAGTCGCATTTTTGAATTAGTACATTGTGATTTATGGGGGCCTTATAGTGAACCGTCAACGTGTGGCGCTACGTATTTTTTGACAATTGTCGATGACTATTCACGGTCGGTTTGGATTTATTTATTATTGAATAAAATGGAAGTTGAATATGTTTTTTTGGATTTTATTGCTTTAGTCTCTCGTCAGTTTGAGGTTAATATTAAACGAGTTCGTAGTGACAATGGGACAGAATTTAGACCTTTGCTTCCGTATTTTCGTAAAGAGGGTATCATTTTTGAAACGTCGTGTGTTGGTACCCCACAACAGAATGGCCGGGTTGAAAGGAAACATCAACACATCCTTAATGTTGCCCGTGCACTACGTTTTGATGGACATTTGCCCCTCAAGTTTTGGGGGGAATGTATTATGGCCGCCGCGTATATAATCAACAGAACCCCAAATAGTGTTTTGAATTTTAAAACACCATATCAGTCTCTTTTTGGTCAACCGCCAGATCTTTCCAAACTTAGAATATTAGGATGTTTGTGTTATGCCCATGACCATCGCCACGTCCATAAATTTGCCAGCCGAAGCCGTAAGTGTGTCTTTCTTGGGTATCCTTTTGCTAAGAAGGGGTGGACCTTGTATGATCTAGAGACGGAGGAGATCTTTGTCTCTCGGGATGTTAAGTTTTTTGAACATGTGTTTCCTTTTTCCCAATCGACCGATAGTGCACCGTCCATACCTCCTTACCCTATGATTGATGACGTTGGAATAGTGGATCAGGAATTTAGTCCCTCTTCGTCTAGGGATCCCTCCAACCCGGAGCCTCTGGTTGAGGGGGGGACAGACACAGTTCGTACAGGTGATACTGGGGCTGATATAGTGCCTTCACCACAACCTCGAGATCCAGGTGAAGGTATCGAAGAATTGGGTAGGGGTAAAAGACAGAAGCTTCCGAATTCACGTTTTCAAGATTTTGTGACGCACACTTTGATTGATCAGAAAAGTCCTCTTCCACGCTCTTCCGCTCCGTCAGTTCCTTCAGGTACTCCGTATCCTCTTATGCATTACATTAATTATGATCTATTTTCTGATAAGCATCACAAGTACCTTGCAGCCATAACGGTTGGTAATCCTCCTAAATCATTTAAGGAAGCTATGAAACATGAGGGGTGGCGTAAGGCCATGTCGGAGGAGATTCAGGCTCTCGAGGATCAGGGCACTTGGGTTTTGGAACCTCTTCCCCCCGGAAAAAAGGCATTAGGGAGTAAGTGGGTCTATACAGAGAAATATGACGAGCATGGGACTCTGCAACGTCTAAAAGCCCGGTTAGTGGCATTTGGGCATCACCAAGAAGAAGGTATTGATTATACAGAGACTTTCGCTCCTGTGGCAAAAATGGTTACGGTTCGAACTTTTCTTAGTGTGGCAGCAGTGAAACGGTGGGACATTCATCAGATGGATGTCCACAATGCATTTTTGCATGGCGATTTGAACGAGGAAATCTATATGAAGATACCTCCCGGTTTTGAGAAGCCGGGATCGAACTTAGTTTGTAAAATGCGCAAATCATTGTACGGATTGAAGCAGGCCCCTCGGTGTTGGTTTTCTAAGCTCGCCTCGGCTTTGCGTGACTATGGCTTTTGTCAATCTTACTCTGACTACTCATTGTTTACTTTGACTCGTGATGGTATTCAGCTTGTGGTGCTCATCTATGTCGATGATATGCTAATTGCCGGCAATGATAAAGTGGCGATGACGATTTTTAAATCGTATCTTGGGCAATGTTTTAAGATGAAGGATCTTGGCACTCTTAAATATTTTCTTGGGATTGAGGTCACACGGAACACTGAGGGCATTTTCCTAAATCAGCGGAAATATGCACTCGATATTATCCATGAGGCTGGGTTACTTGGGAGCAAGCCTGCAGATTTTCCTATCGAACAGAATCATAAATTGGCGCTTGCGACTGGGCCTTTGTTGACTGATCCGGCGTCATACCGGCGCCTTGTTGGCCGCCTGATCTATCTTGGTGTTACTCGCCCTGATTTGGCTTATTCGGTTCAGGTTTTGTCTCAGTTTATGCAAGCCCCTCGGGTTGAACATTGGGAAGCCGGTTTGCGCCTGGTTCGTTATTTGAAAAAGCATCCGGGTCAGGGGATTCTCCTGCGTTCGGATAGTTCTCTTCTCCTTGAAGGGTGGTGTGACTCTGATTGGGCAAGTTGCCCTATTACTCGCCGATCTTTGAGTGGGTGGTTTGTGTTTCTTGGTCTTTCTCCTATCTCCTGGAAGTCCAAGAAACAGACCACGGTGTCCCGCTCCTCTGCTGAAGCCGAATATCGGTCGATGGCTTCCTTGACTTGTGAACTGAAGTGGCTAAAGCAATTACTTGCTGATCTTGGTGTTCGACATCCTCCTGGGATTCGACTTTTCTGTGACAGTCAGTCTGCGTTATACATAGCTCAGAACCCTGTTTTTCACGAACGTACGAAGCATATTGAGGCTGACTGCCATTTTGTGCGAGATGCTATAACGGACGGCTTGATCCTTCCCTCTTATGTTCCTACGAAGCACCAGTTGACGGATATTTTTACCAAGGCATTGGGACGACAGCAATTCGAGTTTTTATTGCGCAAGTTGGGCGTTCGGGATTTTCACGCTCCCACTTGAGGGGGGGTATTATGATATTGACTATTGTATTATTTATGTAATTAGAAAAGGGTGGATTGGTAATTACGACTAGCACTAGAAGCCCTGAATTTGGCTATATATATTGTACCTATGTATTATGAATGGGAAAGAAAGATAATTGACCGAAATTTATCAGAATGAAACTTGTAGATAACACAAAGAACTAAAACATATAATTTTTTTGGAATTTTTTTTTGAGTGGAAATCGACGACGAAAGAAGAACACTAAAACTGGAAAAACAAAAAATTTACGGGATGTTGAGAACACAATTTGATGAACAACGAAGAACGAAAATAAAACGAAAAGCGAAAAATGGATATTTGATTACCGTCAATTCTCGAGCTCCGATACCAAGCGATGTGATTCTTACGAATCAAATCCTTTGTTTTGCCGGTGGAAGAAATTGAAGGTAGTCAATACGAGCTATGATCCGCGCCTTAGACCAAGACTACGGTTGGACGCCACAACGTAACGCTCACTTACGTTGATAAGTTCTCAAAGGGATCCTCCAATCCAAGAGAATCTCACACACAAGGTGCACAATTAAGACAATGCTTAATCGAAAATAATATTTCACTCAATGTAGGTATATTGATGTCTTCTAAAAGAACAAGTAGAATGCCTTTATATAGGCTACAAAATAAGAGACAAATAACTTCCTAAGC
The DNA here is from genome assembly GCA_026214975.1 of Gentiana macrophylla. NCBI lineage: Eukaryota > Viridiplantae > Streptophyta > Magnoliopsida > Gentianales > Gentianaceae > Gentiana > Gentiana macrophylla. The sequence goes on along the minus strand of JAOBSW010000638.1, from coordinate 48,721 downwards.
AATGTGGGACAAATTACTTAGTAATTTTCGCCACTTTATTTCCTAGTGGGCCTAACTTGCAACTAATAAGCCCAAATGACATTTATTTGCTAAAAATAAACACTTAACCCAATATACTAACATATAGGCAACTTTTGACACGGGCCTAAGGCCGTTTTATTCAATAAAACACCGAAACTAAAATAAACAAAATAAATCACTATGATTGTAATTTAACCAAGCCCATCTTCATTGTCTTCAAATAATGCTTGGGCTGGATCACATCACGACGGCACACTCGGGGCGTACCTAAGAGATCCGATATAGTATGTCACACTCATAAAGGATATTTTTGGTAATATCTAGGCTAAAAAAGGAAGGTAGTCATTGAATTAAGGGATGTTCGATTCTCGTGGGATGTTTGATTCTCACAAGTTATTCATTGATGAGATTGTCTCGATTTAACCGTCATCTCTTTGACCTACCCTACGGCGGCACTGAGAATGCGAGGTTAAAACCTTGGAATGGTAGAGTAGACTTATTTTTAGTTTACAATTCCTAAAATAATATAGTAGTGTTAAACTTGAATTAATATATGTCATTTTATTTACAGCATTATATCCCTTACTAAATTGTTTAAAAAATTAATTGACTAGTATTGACTTCGTTAAAAAGTGGAAAGTAACTAGGACGTTAAACTAGTTAATCGATAATGCAATTATTTTTCGAAAGAGATATTTTCTCTTAAGCTTTTTAAAAAAAAGCAGAGTGACATATAGGTATGTCACTAGTGTCATTCGTGTCAAACGGAGGACAAACTTAGTTTGATCAAAGGTGATTTCGGACTTTGAAATTCTTCTAGTGAATTTTGAGTGTGTAGTGATTACACGAGTAATTTTCTAATTGAAAAATCGGAAAATCATGAAGTATTACTAGTTGGACGGTATTTGGAATCGATGAACTAGTGGGAGCTTTATGATTTGTTGTTTTTCTAGAACATTAGAAAAGTGTAACTAACTACACACGTAAACGTTCTAATTGAAAAACCGAAAGTCATGAAATGTCGCTAGTTGGACGATATTTGGAATCGATAAACTAGTGGGAGTTCTATGATTTGTTTTTCTAGAAACATTGGAACTATGTACAAAAGATTTTCTAATCGAAAAATCGGAAAATCATAAAAATAAAGCATTGCTCGTTAGACGGTATTTGGAACCGATAAACTAGTGGGAGCTTTAATGTTATGATTTGTTGTTTTTTCTGGTATATTAGAAAATTCGAGAAGTCCCGACGAGTAACACTCGAAATAGACACCCCACGGTTCAAGAGTAGTGTCTACTCAAACGAACCGCTGGTTCAAGACTGTTTCCATTCAAGGAAAGTCAAGAATGGGAGAATATGTCTAAAAATGTTAGTCATCTAAACTGAGTAAACTTTAAGGCTAAACCGAAAAATTAATTAACTAAAAATCATAGGATAAGGATAGTGATTTTGGATCACCAACCTATGAATCCTTGGCAATTTTCTCGAGCTAAGTTCTTTGGAAGAACAATGTAGCAGTGCATTTAACGATTAAAGGAGTAAACAACGGGCAGTTAATTTTAGCTAGAAAAGTGGGAGTGATATAAGGAAATGAATCTCGGATTCAATCCTTGGATATTGCGGAAAAATTATTTTCTGTTTTAAGATTCGTTGGAACGAATGGATTTACCTTTTATTCGATAATTTGTTTGTCGTATAGAAAGTGAATATACCATTTGTAGTAGGAATCCAAGACTCTGACTTTTGTTTGATAAAGTCAAAAACCACTTAGAACTGCTGAAATATGTATATAAAATACATCTTAAGAACTATTAAAAGCAATTGGTTTCTATATTTAGATAAACGCTTCTTCACAATCCATAGTTAGTGCATAGTCCCTAAAAGACAAGACCTGAAGACTGGCTCAGGGTGATTCCTTTCTCCCAGTCTGGTTGTATTGTCTCAAAGGTTCAATGACTAAGTTTTCTTTCAATCGGGAAAGAATAATGGTTATAAAGAAGTAACATAGCTTGTTCATGACGACCTTCGGGGTCTGATGAAAGATACAAGCTAGTAGGAGCTTCTGAGTAGTGACTTCTTGTCTGATAACTATTCAAACACTCCGGAAAGTTTATCCAAAATATTTTGAGGTTTCTCTGTTTTCAACAGAGATAGAGTATTCTATAGTCAGAATAGGCCATTCATAGTCCTCGAGACTGATGCTCAGCCTGCCTCATAGTGACATGTTCTCACTAAGTGAGAAACCGTTAAATTGCCTTATATATTTTTTAGACGTGCTACAATACACTGCTTAACTCAATAAAGATATTGGAAGAGAAATAACGGTTTACATTGAAATGTAAGACCGAGAAGTCTACCTAGAATATGCTTTGGAATTTACGGATAAGGTGTGGATTCGGTTCACCCCACTTCCATATATATAAGCATTTAGCACACGGTGCTTGAAGGTAAGACTGGGAATTTTGCGCATACGATCGGTCAATGACCATTCGTGATATATCTTTTAACCTATTGAGTATAAAAGTTAGATATAGGATTCTTGAAATCGGGAAGAGACAGTTATACTGTTGCATCTTTTCTGATAGAGTCCATAAACAGCAAAACCTTGAACCTTGAAGTACGTTTACTCAAGGTAGTTACTAACTGATTAAAATCAGACCACATCCAACATCGGTTGTTGGTGATAACACTAAATACTACTAAACTAGATCAGAATTTCGATCCACCCAGTAAGTATTGGGAGTATGGTTTATCCATTACCCATTACGGTTTCTGCAGACTTTGTAGTCTGAGGATCGATTGAAGACCTATGGCTCTTTTGTGAGCAGTATAGGATTCTGATACTAGAGGTTGGTTTAATAGCCATAACCCTGTGAATGGAGTTCGATACTCCAGTTCTGTTCATACTTTTGTAGAACCACCTGAGCGTCTCTGGCCTAGTGGGAGTAATTGGATCTACATGGAAAAGAGTGGAATGAATAGGAAAGTTTATCTTTCCGAGCAAAGCTTGAGTGGTCTAGGGGTAATTCCCTAAGAAGTAGAGAGTTAATCAGACCTTGAACTCTCTTACCACTTAGTATTGCTTGATTTCGTTCAAAAGCAAAAAAAAAAGGGTGATTCCCTGAGACTTTCTTGCCAAACAAACGGAGTCTGGATTCATTCGGAACAAAAGGGTATTGCATTATGAACTTCTGACAGGATGACTGTCAAGGCTTATGTCCTTTGGGGATAAAAAGCAAATCTCTCGGTCACTAGAAGTCATATATTTCTACAATATATGGATTTGACCAGAATATTGATAAGTCTTTTGTAGACTGGATATCAATTTTAGTACAGTAGTGAATATATAAATATATATTAGTGTTTGTGAAGGATAACACTGCACCAGTTGGCAACAACATGGGTGTGTTATCTGAAGTCAGAATCTGACAATACCACAATTCTCTGCAACAGAGATTTGGACAACATTCTGAAGAGTTTGACTCGGTCGAATTCATTAGAATCGATCCACCGGTTTCCCATCCATCTTATTGGTTAAGATGATGCATCTATGTATGCAACATTCAACGAGGAAGTTCTACCCTATGCCTCAGGAATGACTCTCTAAATCTTCAGATCAAGAGAAATGGGATAGATTCTCTTTCTAGTAAGAGATGGTCAGGTTATTGAACGTCAACTTTGATCGAATCTTAGATTCGGCAGTTAACAAAGCAAGTTTAGTATGTCCTTTAGTATCTTGAAGAGAACGAGGAACAATATGCGGACATATTCATGTGTAAACTTGGATATGTGTGATACACTGATTTTGACTTTAAGTCAGATTAAGGATGATCGTTAAGTCGATCTCGGGCTCAGTGTTTACTAAGTACCACATGATTAGATGGACCGGTAACGTTTCGATTCTATGAATCGTCTCGAGCCGACAACCTGACTAATCATTAAGACCCATGACGTTTGGATGTAGGTGCTCCCCGAGTCACTGACCTATCCTACGACGGCATACTCGGAGTGTACTTTGGAATCTGAAATGGTTATGCTATGCTTAGTGGGTACATGAATACGGGATGAGTCTCCATTGCTTTAGAGCAAGTGGGAGATGTAGTTTGTTGTATTTTAAATAATAGGGTGTGCTCTAAAACAATTAATCACATACTTTCGTGCAAGTGGGAGATTGTTAGGTGTGATGCCCGAAAGACAATTTTTGTAATTGTTTTATTTAATAAATGAAATGATATTATTATTCATATTTATTATTCTCATATTCACCGATGTGACAATAGTATTTACACTACATAAAACCCTAAAGTATATCATTTATGTAATCACTTAACTCAGTGTATGGGATATACACGGGAGGATTGAGTTAGTGAAGATATACTTAAAATACAATTAGCCCGTAGTGAAGTTAATCGAGAGTATCGGGTCTCTCCTTTAATGTGCTATTAATGCACCCAGAACACAATTGGTGTGATTGTCTTATCCGGACTTTCGGTTAAGAGAACCTAGTGGGACATTTATATATGATAGATATGTCATATAGGGCTGGACCGATTTGATTAGAGTTCACGATATAATTCCGTAATCGAGAAGTCTTATCGAATCAATGGATGATCATATTTATGGATATATCTTAATCCTGAGGTGATCACAGTCAACTGCTTGAATCAATATGAGGTTTGACTTGACGGTTAAGGATTACACTGAGTCTGTGGTCTGAATTACCCCATCTTGGCATTGTACTGGATTGAGTGAGTAGTCTGTGTTATCATAGATACGGAATCCATTCCTTCCATTTATGGAAGCAGATAGACAGTTCCCTTATTTGTTAATCCTAGAAACTGATCGATCGCGCGAGTTCATATTACACTGATTAGCTACCAGTGAGTTGTATGAATTAATTGATCACTAGGGGGTTAATGGTAAATAAGGATAAGAGGTTCTAAAAAGGGTTAACGGTAACTTCCCGATTTAGAATGAACGGTCTATGGAGGATTAATCCATATGTAATGATTATATCAATGGACGCTTGTTATTATTCTCGTGAGGAGATAAATATAATCTCATAATCGGAGGAGTGCAGTCACGGGATTATGGTGGCATATTCCTGTGATTGATTTATCGAATATAATTATTCTATTCGTAAGATAATTATTTATTTGATTTATCGGAGCCGCTGATTATTAGTCCATGGTCCCGACGTGCCTCCTAATATAGCATAGCTATTCTCGGACGTCGAATCCTGATAATATTAATTTAGTTCTTGTTGGACTTTATTAAAATGATATGTGAATTAATTGTTTAGTGGACTATTAAATTAGTTGGGTTAAATAATTAAATATGTGAAAAAGACATTTTTCATAATCTTGGCCCAAAAGTGTGTTATGGCCAAAATTATTGTGACTAGGTCACAAGAAGTAATTTTCGGCCAAAAGCTTGTCTAAGTGAACAAGAAATTGTTTTCTTGTGTATTAATAAGACATGTGCACAAAATATTTATTGGATAAATATTTATGGTAAGAAATAAAGATAAATATTATTCTAGATTTGATCTAGAATATTATGGGATTATCTTTTATTTAATGGGATTATTATAATTGATTTTGTATTAATTATTAAATCCTTGGAGGTTAAGTTTTACTCTCCTATATAAAGAGAGTTCTCACAAGCCTTACACACATGTAAAATTCGACTTCTCCTCTTAGAGAGGAAGAAGAAAAAATTTTCGGCCAAGGGGAAATAATTGGGGAAAAATCTTGGAGATTTTCCGGGTAGCATATCGGAAGGATTCGAGACGAGGATTTCCTTCCACCGGGAGTTGCTTGGATCACACGTACGGAAGATCGTGGTGCTCTTCACATCTTTCTTTGTTTTCTATTGTGGCTCTTCAACTTGGATTTTGAGATCCAAGAGGTATGTTCTACAACCTCCTTGTAGAGTAGATCTAGTTATTTTATTACATGTAATTTATAGATCTAGATCCATAAATCGCTTCCGTTGCAGATGATATTACTAACACCCGAATGGCCTTGTACAAGGAATCAAAAATCACACCATTAAGTACTCTATTGGGTACAAAAAAAGAATGAAAATTTTGTAATTTTCTTTGAAGTAACAATGTGTTATCGACCAGAAAGTTAAATAAGACTAATCGGCGTAAACAGCATGCGAAACGGACACCCGAATGGCCTTGTACAAGGAATAAAAAATCACACCGTTAAGTACTCTATTGGTACGAAAAAAAGTACGAAAAAAACATTTGTAATTCTCTTTGAAGTAACTATGTGATATCGACCAGAAAGTTAAAAGGTTTGTAATTCTCTTTGAAGTAACTATGTCATATCGACCAGAAAGTTAAATAAGACAAATCGGCATAAACGGCATGCGAAACGGACACCCGAATTGCCAAGTACCAGGAATCAAAAATCACACCGTTAAGAAATCTATAGGTACAAAAAAAGTACGAATAAAAAGTTTGTAATTTTCTTTGAAGTACTGATGTGATATCGACTAGAAAAATCCCACCGTTAAGTAATCATTGGGTACAAAAAAAGTATGAAAATTTTTTTTTGTAATTTTCTTTGAAGTAACGATGTGTTATCGACCAAAAAGTTAAAGAAGACAAATCGGCGTAAACGGCATGCGAAACGGACACCCGAATGGCCTTGTACAAGGAATCAAAAATAACACCGTTAAGCACTCTATGGGTAGGAAAAAATACGTTTGTAATTCTCTTTGAAGTTACTATGTGATATCGACCCGAAAGTTAAAAACGTTTGTAATTCTCTTTGAAGTAACTATGTGATATCGACCAGAAAGTTAAATAAAACAAATCGGCGTAAACGGCATGCGAAACGGACACCCGAATGGCCTTGTACAAGGAATAAAAAATCACACCGTTAAGTACACTATAGGTACGAAAAAAAGTATGAAAAAAAACATTTGTAATTCTCTTTGAAGTAACTATGTGATATCGCCTAGATAGTTAAAAACGTTAGTAATTCTTTTTGAAGTAACTATGTGATATCGAGCAGAATGTTAAAACTTTTGTATTTCTCTTTGAAGTAACTTTGTGATATCGACCAGAAAGTTAAAGAAGACAAATCGGCATAAACGGCATGCGAAACGGACAACCGAATGACCTTGTACAAGGAATCAAAAATCACACCGTTAAGAAATCTATGGGTAGAAAAAAAAATACGAGAAAAAAGTTTGTAATTTTCTTTGTAGTACTGATGTGATATCGACTAGAAAGTTAAATAAGACACGTCGGCGCAAACGGCATGGAAAACGGATACATGTATGGCCTTGTACAAGGAATCAGAAATCCCACCGTTAAGTAATCATTGGGTACAAAAAATAAGTATGAAAAAAAAGTTTGTAATTTTCTTTGAAGTAACGATGTGTTTTCGACCAGAAAGTTAAAGAAGACAAATCGGCGTAAACGGCTTGCGAAACGGACACCCGAATGGCCTCGTACAAGGAATCAAAAATAACACCGTTAAGTACTCTATGGGTACGAAAAAATTACGAAAAAATACGTTTGTAATTCTTTTTGAAGTAACTATGTGATATCGACCAGAAAGTTAAAAACGTTTGTAATTGTCTTTGAAGTAACTATGTGACATCGACCAGAAAGTTAAATAAGACAAATCGGCGTAAACGGCATGCAAAACGGACACCCGAATGGCCTTGTACAAGGAATCAAAAATCACACCGTTAAGTACTCTATGGGTACAAAAAATAGTACGGAAAAAAACGTATGTAATTTTCTTTGAAGTACTAATGTGATATCGACCAAAAGTTAAATAAGACACGTCGGCGCAAACGGCATGCAAAACGGATACCCGAATGTCCTTGTACAAAGAATCAAAAATCACACCGTTAAGAAATCATTGGGTACAAAAAAAAGTATTAAAAAAAAGGTTTGTAATTTTATTTGAAGTAACAATGTGTTATCGACCAGAAAGTTAAATAAGAGAAATCGGCGTAAACAGATGCGAAACGGACATCCGAATGGCCGTTAAGTACACTATTGGTACGAAAAAAAGTATGAAAAAAACATTTATAATTCTCTTTGAAGTAACTATGTGATATCGACCAGAAAGTTAAAAGGTTCGTAATTCTCTTTGAAGTAACTATGTCATATAGAACATAAAGTTAAATAAGACAAATCGGCGTAAACGGCATGCGAAACGGACACCCGAATGGCCATGTACAAGGAATCTAAAATCACACCGTTAAGAAATCTATGGGTACAAAAAAAGTATGAAAAAAAAGTTTGTAAGTACTGATGTGAGATCGACGAGAATGTTAAATAAGACACGTCGGCGCAAACGGCATGCGATACGGATACCCGAATGGCCTTGCACAAGGAATCAAAAATCGCACCGTTATGTAATCATTGGGTACAAAAAAGTGTGAAAAACAAAGTTTGTAATTTTCTTTGAAGTAACGATGTGTTATCGACCAGAAAGTTAAATAAGTCAAATCGGCGTAAACGGCCTGCGAAACGGACACCCGAATGGCCTTGTACAAGGAATCAATAATCACACCGTTAAGTACTCTACGGGTACGAAAAAAGTACTAAAAAAATGTTTGTAATTCTCTTTGAAGTAACTATGTGATATCGACCAGAAAGTTAAAAACGTTTGTAATTCACTATGAAGTAACTATGTGATATCGACCAGAAAGTTAAATAAGACAAATCGGCGTAAACGGCATGCGAAACGGACACCCGAATGGCCTTGTACAAGGAATCAAAAATCACACCGTTATGAAATCTATGGGTACAAAAAAAATACAAAAAATGTTTGTAATTTTCTTTGAAGTACAGATGTGATTAGACCAAAAAGTTAAATAAGACACGTCGGCACAAACGTCATGCAAAATGGATACCCTAATGGCCTTCTACAAAGAATAAAAAATCACACCGTTAAGTAATCATTAGGAAGAAAAAAAGTATAAAAAAAGGTGTGTATTTTCTTTGAAATAACGATGTGTTATCGACCAAAAAGTTAAAAAAGATAAATCGGGGTAAACAGAATGCGAAACGGACACCCGAATGGCCTTGGACAAGGAATCAAAAATCACACCGTTAAGAACTCTATGGGTATGAAAAAAAGTATAAAAAAAACTTTTGTAATTCTCTTTGAAGTAACTATGTGATATCGACTAGAAAGTTAAAAACGTTTGTAATTCTCTTTGAAGTAACTATGTGATACCGAGCAGAATGTTTAAAACTTTTTTATTTCTCTTTGAAGTAACTTTGTGATAATCGACAAGAAAGTTAAATAAGACAAATCGGCGTAAACGGCATGCGAAACGGACACCCGAATGACCTTCTACAAGGAATCAAAAATCACACCGTTAAGAAATCTATGGGTACAAAAAAAAGTACGACAAAAAAGTTTGTAATTTTCTTTGAAGTACTGATGTGATATCGAGTAAAAATTTAAATAAGACACGTCGGCGCAAATGGCATGGAAAACGGATACATGTATGGCCTTGTACAAGGAATAAAAAATCTCACCGTTAAGTAATCATTGGGTACAAAAAAGTATGAAAAAAAAAAGTTTGTAATTTTCTTTGAAGTAACGATGTGTTTTCGACCAGAAAGTTAAAGAAGACAAATCGGTGTAAACGGCATGCGAAACGGACACCCGAATGGCATTGTACAAGGAATCAAGAATAACACCGTTAAGTACTCTATGGGTACGAAAAAATTACGAAAAAATATGTTTGTAATTCTCTTTGAAGTAACTATGTGATATCGACCAGAAAGTTAAAGAAGACATATCGGCGTAAATGGCATGCGAAACGGACTCCCGTATGGCCTTGTACAAGGAATCAAAAATCACACCGTTATGTACTCTATGGGTACAAAAAAAGTACGAAAAAAACGTATGTAATTTTCTTTGAAATATTGATGTGATATCGACCAAAAGTTAAATAAGACACGTCGGCGCAAACGGCATGCAAAACGGATACCCGAATAGCCTTGTACAAAGAATCAAAAATAACACCGTTAAGAAATCATTGGGTACAAAAAAAAGTATGAAAAAAAGGTTTGTAATTTTCTTTGAAGTAACGATGTGTTATTGACCAGAAAGTTAAAGAAGACAAATCGGCGTAAACGGCATGCGAAACGGACACCCGAATGGCCATGTACAAGGAATCAAAAATAACACCGTTAAGCACTCTATGGAGTGCGAAAAAAAGTACGAAAAAACATTTGTAATTCACTTTGAAGTTACTATGTGATATCGACCCAAAAAGTTAAAAGGTTTGTAATTCTCTTTGAATTCTCTTTGAAGTAACTATATGATATCGACCAGAAAGTTAAAAGTTAAATAAAACAAATCGACGTAAAAGTTAAAGAAGACAAATCGCGTGCATGCGAAACGGACACCCGAATGGCCTTGTACAAGGAATAAAAATCACACCGTTAAGTACACTCTATGGGTACGAAAAAAAAGTATGAAAAAAACATTTGTAATTCTCTTTGAAGTAACTATGTGATATCGCCTACATAGTTAAAAACGTTTGTAATTCTCTTTGAAGTAACTATGTGATATCGAGCAGAATGTTAAAACTTTTGTATTTCTCTTTGAAGTAACTTTGTGATATCGACCAGAAAGTTAAAGAAGACAAATCGGCGTAAACGGCATGCGAAACGGACAACCGAATGGCCTTGTACAAGGAATCAAAAATCACACCGTTAAGAAATCTATGGGTAGAAAAAAAAGTACGAGAAAAAAATTTGTAATTTTCTTTGTAGTACTGATGTGATATCGACAAGAAAGTTAAATAAGACAGGTCGGCGCAAACGGCATGGAAAACGGATACATGTATGGCCTTGTACAAGGAATCAGAAATCCCACCGTTAAGTAATCATTGGGTACAAAAAAAAGTATTAAAAAAAAGTTTGTAATTTTCTTTGAAGTAACGATGTGTTTTCGACCAGAAAGTTAAAGAAGACAAATCGGCGTAAACGGCTTGCGAAACGGACACCCGAATGGCCTCTTACAAGGAATAAAAAATAACACCGTTAAGTACTCTATGGGTACGAAAAAATTACGAAATAATACGTTTGTAATTCTCTTTGAAGTAACTATGTGATATCGACCAGAAAGTTAAAAACGTTTGTAATTGTCTTTGAAATAACTATGTGACATCGACCAGAAAGTTAAATAAGGCAAATCGGCGTAAACGGCATGCAAAACGGACACCCGAATGGCCTTGTACAAGGAATCAAAAATCACACCGTTAAGTACTCTATGGGTACAAAAAAAAGTACGAAAAACATATGTAATTTTCTTTGAAGTACTGATGTGATATCGACCAAAAGTTAAATAAGACACGTCGGCGCAAACGCCATGCAAAACGGATACCCGAATGGCCTTGTACAAAGAATCAAAAATCACACCGTTAAGAAATCATTGGGTACAAAAAAAAGTATTAAAAAAAAGGTTTGTAATTTATTTGAAGTAACGATGTGTTATCGGACAGAAAGTTAAATAAGACAAATCGGCGTAAACAGCATGCGAAACGGACACCCGAATGGCCGTTAAGTACACTATTGGTACGAAAAAAAGTATGAAAAAAACATTTATAATTCTCTTTGAAGTAACTATGTGATATCGAACAGAAAGTTAAAAGGTTCGTAATTCTCTTTGAAGTAACTATGTCATATAGAACATAAAGTTAAATAAGACAAATCGGCGTAAACGGCATGCGAAACGGACACCCGAATGGCCATGTACAAGGAATCTAAAATCACACCGTTAAGAAATCTATGGGTACAAAAAAAGTATGAAAAAAAAGTTTGTAAGTACTGATGTGATATCGACGAGAATGTTAAATAAGACACGTCGGCGCAAACGGCATGCGATAGGGATACCCGAATGACCTTGCACAAGGAATCAAAAATCGCACCGTTTAAGTAATCATTGGGTACAAAAAAGTGTGAAAAAAAAGTTTGTAATTTTCTTTGAAGTAACGATGTGTTATCGACCAGAAAGTTAAATAAGACAAATCGGCGTAAACGGCCTGCGAAACGGACACCCGAATGGCCTTGTACAAGGAATCAAAAATCACACCGTTAAGTACTCTACGGGTACGAAAAAAGTACTAAAAAAATGTTTGTAATTCTCTTTGAAGTAACTATGTGATATCGACCAGAATGTTAAAAACGTTTGTAATTCACTTTGAAGTAACTATGTGATATCGACCAGAAAGTTAAATAAGACAAATCGGCGTAAACGGCATGCGAAACGGACACCCGAATGGCCTTGTACAAGGAATCAAAAATCACACCGTTATGAAATCTATGGGTACAAAAAAAATACAAAAAAAAGTTTGTAATTTTCTTTGAAGTACAGATGTGATTAGACCAAAAAGTTAAATAAGACACGTCGGCACAAACGGCATGCAAAATGGATACCCTAATGGCCTTCTACAAAGAATAAAAAATCACACCGTTAAGTAATCATTAGGAAGAAAAAAAGTATGAAAAAAGGTGTGTATTTTCTTTGAAATAACGATGTGTTATCGACCAAAAAGTTAAAAAAGATAAATCGGGGTAAACAGAATGCGAAACGGACACCCGAATGGCCTTGGACAAGGAATCAAAAATCACACCGTTAAGAACTCTATGGGTACGAAAAAAAGTATAAAAAAAACTTTTGTAATTCTCTTTGAAGTTACTATGTGATATCGAGCAGAATGTTAAAAACTTTTTTATTTCTCTTTGAAGTAACTTTGTGATAATCGACAAGAAAGTTAAATAAGACAAATCGGCGTAAACGGCATGCGAAACGGACACCCGAATGGCCTTCTACAAGGAATCAAAAATCACACCGTTAAGAAATCTATGGGTACAAAAAAAAGTACGACAAAAAAGTTTGCAATTTTCTTTGAAGTACTGATGTGATATCGAGTAGAAATTTAAATAAGACACGTCGGCGCAAATGGCATGGAAAACGGATACATGTATGGCCTTGTACATGGAATCAAAAATCTCACCGTTAAGTAATCATTGGGTACAAAAAAGTATGAAAAAAAAGTTTGTAATTTTCTTTGAAGTAACGATGTGTTTTCGACCAGAAAGTTAAAGAAGACAAATCAGCGTAAACGGCATGCGAAACGGACACCCGAATGGCATTGTACAAGGAATCAAGAATAACACCGTTAAGTACTCTATGGGTACGAAAAAATTACGAAAAAATACGTTTGTAATTCTCTTTGAAGTAACTATGTGATATCGACCAGAAAGTTAAATAAGACATATCGGCGTAAATGGCATGCGAAACGGACTCCTGTATGGCCTTGTACAAGGAATCAATAATCACACCGTTAAGTACTCTATGGGTACAAAAAAAGTACGAAAAAAAACGTATGTAATTTTCTTTGAAGTACTGATGTGATATCGACCAAAAGTTAAATAAGACATGTCGGCGCAAACGGCATGCAAAACGGATACCCGAATGGCCTTGTACAAAGAATCAAAAATCACACCGTTAAGAAATCATTGGGTACAAAAAAAAGTATGAAAAAAAGGTTTGTAATTTTCTTTGAAGTAACGATGTGTTATCGACCAGAAAGTTAAATAAGACAAATCGGCGTAAACAGCATGCGAAACGGACACCCGAATGGCCTTGTACAAGGAATCAAAAATCACACCATTAAGTACTCTATTGGTACGAAAAAAAGTACGAAAAAAACATTTGTAATTCTCTTTGAAGTAACTATGTGATATCGACCAGAAAGTTAAAAGGTTTGTAATTTTCTTTGAAGTAACGATGTGTTATCGACCAGAAAGTTAAAGAAGACAAATCGGCATAAACGGCATGCGAAACGAACACCCGAATGGCCATGTACAAGGAATAAAAAATAACACCGTTAAGCACTCTATGGGTACGAAAAAATACGTTTGTAATTCTCTTTGAAGTTACTATGTGATATCGACCCGAAAGTTAAAAACGTTTGTAATTCTCTTTGAAGTAACTATGTGATATCGACCAGAAAGTTCAATAAAACAAATCGGCGTAAATGGCATGCGAAACGGACACCCGAATGGCCTTGTACAAGGAATCAAAAATCACACCGTTAAGTACTCTATGGGTACGAAAAAAAGTATGAAAAAAAACATTTGTAATTCTCTTTGAAGTAACTATGTGATATCGCCTAGATTGTTAAAAACGTTTGTAATTCTCTTTGAAGTAACTATGTGATATCGAACAGAATGTTAAAACTTTTGTATTTCTCTTTGAAGTAACTTTGTGATATCGACCAGAAAGTTAAAGAAGACAAATCGGCGTAAACGGCATGCGAAACGGACAACGGAATGGCCTTGTACAAGGAATCAAAAATCACACCGTTAAGAAATCTATGGGTACAAAAAAAAGTACGAGAAAAAAGTTTGTAATTTGCTTTGTAGTACTGATGTGATATCGACTAGAAAGTTAAATAAGACACGTCGGCGCAAAAGGCATGGAAAACGGATACATGTATGGCCTTGTACAAGGAATCATAAATCCCACCGTTAAGTAATCATTGGGTACAAAAAAAAGTATGAAAAAAAAGTTTGTAATTTTTTTGAAGTAACGATGTGTTTTCGACCAGAAAGTTAAAGAAGACAAATCGGCATAAACGGCTTGCGAAACGGACACCCGAATGGCCTCGTACAAGGAATCAAAAATAACACCGTTAAGTACTCTATGGGTACGAAAAAATACGTTTGTAATTCTTTTTGAAGTAACTATGTGATATCGACGTAAAGTTAAAAACGCGTTTGTAATTGTCTTTGAAGTAACTATGTGACATCGACCAGAAAGTTAAATAAGACAAATCGGCGTAAACGGCATGCAAAACGGACACCCGAATGGCCTTGTACAAGGAATCAAAAATCACACCGTTAAGTACTCTATGGGTACAAAAATAGTACGAAAAAACGTATGTAATTTCCTTTGAAGTACTGATGTGATATCGACCAAAAGTTAAATAAGACACGTCGGCGCAAACGGCATGCAAAACGGATACCTGAATGGCCTTGTACAAAGAATCAAAAATCACACCGTTAAGAAATCATTGGGTACAAAAAAAGTATTAAAAAAAAGGTTTGTAATTTTATTTGAAGTAACGATGTGTTATCGACCAGAAAGTTAAAAAAGACAAATCGGCGTAAACAACATGCGAAACGGACACCCGAATGGCCGTTAAGTACACTATTGGTACGAAAAAAAGTACGAAAAAAACATTTATAATTCTCTTTGAAGTAACTATGTGATATCGACCAGAAAGTTAAAAGGTTTGTAATTCTCTTTGAAGTAACAATGTCATATCGAAGTAAATAAGACAAATCGGCGTACATGCGAAGCGGACACCCGAATGGCCATGTACAAGGAATCTAAAATCACACCGTTAAAAATCTAAGAAAAAAAGTATGAAAAAAAGTTTGTAAATCTTGATGTGATATCGACGAGAATGTTAAATAAGACACGTCGGCGCATGCAAACGGATACCGAATGGCCTTGTACAAAGAATCAAAAATCACACCGTTAAGAAATCATTGGGTACAAAAAAGTATTAAAAAAGGTTTGTAATTTTATTTGAAGTAACGATGTGTTATCGACTGAGAAAGTTAAAGTTAAATTAGACAAATCGAATGGCCTTGTACAAATCAACATGCAAAAGCGGACACCCGAAAATGGCCGTTACTATGTGATATCGACTAAAGTTAAACACGGTGTAATTCTCTTTGAAAACTATGTGAAAATAAAACAAATCGTAAACGGCACTAAAAAACATTTATAATTCACACCGTTTTGGAGTAAGTAAAAAGTATGAAAAAGATATCGTACTTCTCTTTGAAGTAACTATGTGAAAAGATTTTTGTAATTCTCTTTGAAGTAACTATGTCATATCGAACATAAAGTTAAATAAGACAAATCGGCATAAACGGGAATGCGAAACGGACACACCGAATGGCCATGTACAAGGAATCTAAAATCACACCGTTAAGAAATCTATGGGTACAAAAAAAGTATGAAAAAAAAGTTTGTAAGTACTGATGTGATATCGACGAGAATGTTAAATAAGACACGTCGGCGCAAACGGCATGCGATACGGATACCCGAATGGCCTTGCACAAGGAATCAAAAATCGCACCGTTAAGTAATCATTGGGTACAAAAAAGTGTGAAAAAAAAAGTTTGTAATTTTGTTTGAAGTAACGATGTGTTATCGACCAGAAAGTTAAAAAGAAGAAACAAATCGGGCGTAATCGGCATGCGAAAAAAATACGGACACCCAAATGGCCTTGTACAAACTATCTCGAATCAAAAATAACACCGTTAAGGCACTCTATGGGTACAAGAAAAAAATACGTTTGTAATTCTCTTTGAAGTTACTATGTGATATCGACCGAAAGTTAAAAACGTTTGTAATTCTCTTTGAAGTAACTATGTTTGATATCGACCAACGAAAAAGTTAAATAAAACAAATCGTCAAAACGGCATGCATGCGAACGGACACCGAATGGCATTGTACAAGGAATAAAAAAGTCACACCGTTAAGTACACTATGGGTACACAAAAAAAGTATGAAAAAAAATATTGTAAAGTTCTCTTTGAAGTAACTATGTGATATCGCAAAAAGTGTGAAAAAAGTAGATATTTAAAAACATTTGTAATTCTATTTGAAGTAATTCTCTTTGAAGTACTGTGATATCGAGTAGAATGTTAAAACTTTTGTATTTCTCTTTGAAGTAACTTTGTGATATCGACGAAAAAGTTAAAGTTAAATAAAACAAATCGTCGTAAACGGCATGCGAAACGGACAACCGAATGGCCTTGTACAAGGAATCAAAAATCACACCGTTAAGAAATCTATGGGTACAAAAAAAAGTACGAGAAAAAAGTTTGTAATTTTCTTTGTAGTACTGATGTGATATCGACTAGAAAGTTAAATAAGACACGTTGGCGCAAACGGCATGGAAAACGGATACATGTATGGCCTTGTACAAGGAATCATAAATCCCAACGTTAAGTAATCATTGGGTACAAAAAAAAAAGTTTGTAATTTTCTTTGAAGTAACGATGTGTTTTCGACCAGAAAGTTAAAGAAGAGAAATCGGCGTAAACGGCATGCGAAACGGACACCCGAATGGCCTCGTACAAGGAATCAAAAATAACACCGTTAAGTACTCTATGGGTACGAAAAAATACGTTTGTAATTCTTTTTGAAGTAACTATGTGATATCGACCAGAAAGTTAAAAACGTTTGTAATTGTCTTTGAAGTAACTATGTGACATCGACCAGAAAGTTAAATAAGACAAATCGGCGTAAACGGCATGCAAAACGGACACCCGAATGGCCTTGTACAAGGAATCAAAAATCACACCGTTAAGTACTCTATGGGTACAAAAAAAAGTACGAAAAAACGTATGTAATTTTCTTTGAAGTACTGATGTGATATCGACCAAAAGTTAAATAAGACACGTCGGCGCAAACGGCATGCAAAACGGATACCCGAATGGCCTTGTACAAAGAATCAAAAATCACACCATTAAGAAATCATTGGGTTCAAAAAAAAGTATTAAAAAAAAGGTTTGTCATTTTATTTGAAGTAACGATGTGTTATCGACCAGAAAGTTAAATAAGACAAATCGGCGTAAACAGCATGCGAAACGGACACCCGAATGGCCGTTAAGTACACTATTGGTACGAAAAAAAGTACGAAAAAACATTTATAATTCTCTTTGAAGTAACAATGTGATATCGACCAGAAAGTTAAAAGGTTTGTAATTCTCTTTGAAGTAACTATGTCATATCGAACATAAAGTTAAATAAGACAAATCGGCGTAAACGGCATGCGAAACGGACACCTGAATGGCCATGTACAAGGAATCTAAAATCACACCGTTAAGAAATCTATGGGTACAAAAAAAGTATTAAAAAAATGGTTTGTAATTTTCTTTGAAGTAACGATGTGTTATCGACCAGAAAGTTAAATAAGACAAATCGGTGTAAACAGCATGCGAAACGGACACCCGAAAGGCCTTGTACAAGGAATCAAAAATCACACCGTTAAGAAATCTATGGGTACAAAAAAAAGTACGAGAAAAAAGTTCGTAATTTTCTTTGAAGTACTGATGTGATATCGACTAGAAAGTTAAATAAGACACGTCGGCGCAAACGGCATTGAAAACGGAAACCTGTATGGCCTTGTACAAGGAATCAAAAATCCCACCGTTAAGTAATCATTGGGGACAAAAAAAGTATTAAAAAAAGTTTGTAATTTTCTTTGAAGTAACGATGTGTTATCGACCAGAAAGTTAAAGAAGACAAATCGGCGTAAACGGCATGCGAAACGGACATCCGAATGGCCTTGTACAAGGAATCAAAAATAACACCGTTAAGTACTTTATGGGTACGAAAAAATTACGAAAAAATACGTTTGTAATTCTCTTTGAAGTAACTATGTGATATCGACCAGAAAGTTAAAAACGTTTGTAATTCTCTTTGAAGTAACTATGTGATAGCGACCAGAAAGTTAAATAAGACAAATCGGCGTAAACGGCATGCGAAACGGACAACCGAATGGCCTTGTACAAGGAATCAAAAATCACACCGTTAAGTAATCAATGGGTACAAAAAAACGAAAAAAAAGTTTGTAATTTTCTTTGAAGTAACGATGTGTTATCGACTAGAAAGTTAAATAAGACAAATCGGCGTAAACAACATGCGAAACGGACACCCGAATGGCCTTGTACAAAGAATAAAAAATCACACTGTTAAGTACACTATGGGTACGAAAAAAACGTTTGTTATTCTCTTTGAAGTAACTATGTGATATCGACCAGAAAGTTAAAAACGTTTGTAATTCTCTTTGAAGTAACTATGTGGTATCGACCAGAAAGTTAAATAAGACAAATCGGCGTAAACGGAATGCGAAACGGACACCCGAATGGCATTGTACAAGGAATAAAAACTCACACC
Source organism: Gentiana macrophylla (assembly GCA_026214975.1). Taxonomy (NCBI): domain Eukaryota; kingdom Viridiplantae; phylum Streptophyta; class Magnoliopsida; order Gentianales; family Gentianaceae; genus Gentiana; species Gentiana macrophylla. The sequence continues at coordinate 29,702 of JAOBSW010000638.1, read as the reverse complement.
GTTAAGTACTCTATGGGTACAAAAAAAGAACGAAAAAAAACGTATGTAATTTTCTTTGATTTACTGATGTGATATCGACCAGAAAGTCAAATATGAAAAATCGGCGTAAACAACATGCGAAACGGACACCCGAATGGCATTGTATAAGGAATCAAAAATCACACCGTTAAGTACTCTATGGGTACAAAAAAAAGTACGAAAAAAAGATTTGTAATTTTCTTTGAAGTAACGATGTGATATCAACCAGAAAGTTAAATAAGGCACGGCAATGCAAACGGCATGCGAAATGGACTCTAGAATGGCCTTGTACAAGGAAACAAAAATCACACCGTTAAGTACTCTGTTGGTACCAAAAAAAAGTACGAAAAAAAAAGTTTGTGATTTTCTTTGAAGTACTGATGTGATATCGACCTGCCGGCGCAAATGGCAAGCAAAACGGAGACCAGAATGGCCTTGTACAACGAATCAAAAATCACACGGTTAAGTAATCGGTGGGTATAAAAAAAGTACGAAAAAAAACGTTTGTAATTCTCTATGAAGTAACTCTGTGATATCGACTAGAAAGTTAAATAAGACAAATCGGCGTAAACGGCATGCGAAACGGACACCCGAATGGCCTTGTACAAGGAATCAAAAATAACACCGTTAAGTACTCCATGGGTACGAAAAAATTACGAAAAAATACGTTTGTAATTCTCTTTGAAGTAACTTTGTGATATCGACCAGAAAGTTAAAAACGTTTGTAATTCTCTTTGAAGTAACTATGTGATATCGACCATAAAGTTAAAAACGTTTGTAATTCTCTTTGAAGTAACTATGCGATATCGACCAGAAAGTTAAATAAGACAAATCGGCGTAAACGGCATGCGAAACGGACACCTGAATGGCCTTGTATAAGGAATCAAAAATCACACCGTTAAATACTCTATGGTTACAAAAAAAATACGAAAAAAACGTATGCAATTTTCTTTAAAGTACTGATGTGATATCGACCAAAAGTTAAATAAGTCACGTTGGTGCAAACGGCATGCAAAACGGATACCCGAATGGCCTTGTACAAAGAATCCAAAAATCACACCGTTATGTAATCATTGGGTACAAAAAAAGTAGGAAAAAAAAGGTTTGTAATTTTCTTTGAAGTAATAATGTGTTATCGACCAGAAAGTTAAATAAGACAAATCGGCGTAAACAGCATGCGAAACGGACACCCGAATGGCCTTGTACATGGAATTAAAAATCACACCGTTAAGTACTCTATGGGTACGAAAAAAGTACTAAAAAATATTTGTAATTCTCTTTGAAGTAACTATGTGATATCGACCAGAAAGTTAAAAACGTTTGTAATTCACTTTGAAGTAACTATGTGATATCGACCAGAAAGTTAAATAAGACAAATCGGCGTAAACGGCATGCGAAACAGACACCCGAATGGCCTTGTACAAGGAATCAAAAATCACACCGTTAAGAAATCTATGGGTACAAAAAAAATACAAAAAAAAGTTTGTAATTTTCTTTGAAGTACAGATGTGATATCGACCAAAATGTTAAATAAGACACATCGGCACAAACGGCATGCAAAACGGATACCCTAATGGCCTTCTTCATAGAATCAAAAATCACACCGTTAAGTAATCATTAGGAAGAAAAAAAGTATGAAAAAAAGGTGTGTAATTTTCTTTGAAATAACGATGTGTTATCGACCAGAAAGTTAAATAAGACAAATCGGCGTAAACAGAATGCGAAACGGACACTCGAATTGCCTTGGACAAGGAATCAAAAATCACACCGTTAAGTACTCTACGGGTACGAAAAAAAGTATGAAAAAAAACATTTGTAATTCTCTTTGAAGTAACTATGTGATATCAACTAGGAAGTTAAAAACGTTTGTAATTCTCTTTGAAGTAACTATGTGATATCGAGCAGAATGTTAAAAACTTTTGTATTTCTCTTTGAAGTAACTTTGTGATATCGACCAGAAAGTTAAATAATATAAATCAGCGTAAACGGCATGCGAAACGGACACCCGAATGGCCTTGTACAAGGAATCAAAAATCACACTGTTAAGAAATATATGGGTACAAAAAAAGTACGAGAAAAAAGTTTGTAATTTTCTTTGAAGTACTCATGTGATATCGACTAGAAAGTTAAATACGACACGTCGGCGCAAACGGCATGGAAAACTGGATACCTGTATGGCCTTGTACAAGGAATCAGAAATCCCACCGTTAAGTAATCATTGGGTACAAAAAAAGTATGAAAAAAAAAGTTTGTAATTTTCTATGATGTAACGATGTGTTTTCAACCAGAAAGTTAAAGAAGACAAATCGGCGTAAACGGCATGCGAAACGGACACCCGAATGGCCTTGTAAAAGGAATCAAAAATAACACCGTTAAGTACTCTATGGGTACGAAAAAATTCTGAAAAAATACGTTTGTAATTCTCTTTGAAGTAACTTTGTGATATCGACCAGAAAGTTAAAAACGTTTGTAATTCTCTTTGAAGTAACAATGTGATATCGACCAGAAAGTTAAATAAGACAAATCGGCGTAAACGGCATGCGAAACGGACACCCGAATGGCCTTGTATAAGGAATCAAAAATCACACCGTTAAGTACTCTATGGGTACAAAAAAAGTACGAAAAAAATGTATGTAATTTTCTTTGAAGTACTGATGTGATATCGACCAAAAGTTAAATAAGTCACGTCGGCGCAAACGGCATGCAAAACGGATACCCGAATGGCCTTGTACAAAGAATCTAAAATCAGCCCGTTAAGAAATCATTGGGTACAAAAAAAAGTATTAAAAAAATGGTTTGTAATTTTCTTTGAAGTAACGATGTGTTATCGACCAGAAAGTTAAATAAGACAAATCGGCGTAAACAGCATGCGAAACGGACACCCGAATGGCCTTGTACAAGGAATCAAAAATCACACCGTTAAGAAATCTATGGGTACAAAAAAAAGTACGAGAAAAAAATTCGTAATTTTCTTTGAAGTACTGATGTGATATCGACTAGAAAGTTAAATAAGACACGTCGGCGCAAACGGCATTGAGAACGGATACCTATATGGCCTTGTACAAGGAATCAAAAATCCCACCGATAAGTAATCATTGGGGACAAAAAAAGTATGAAATTTTTTTTTTGTAATTTTCTTTGAAGTAACGATGTGTTATCGAGCAGAAAGTTAAAGAAGACAAATCGGCGTAAACGGCATGCGAAACGGACACCCGAATGGCCTTGTACAAGGAATCAAAAATAACACCCTTAAGTACTCTATGGGTACGAAAAAATTACGAAAAAATACGTTTGTAATTCTCTTTGAAGTAACTATGTGATATCGACCAGAAAGTTAAAAACGTTTGTAATTCTCTTTGAAGTAACTATGTGATAGCGACCAGAAAGTTAAATAAGACAAATCGGCGTAAACGGCATGCGAAACGGACACCCAAATGGCTTTGTACAAGGATTCAAAAATCACACCGTTAAGTAATCAATGGGTACAAAAAAAATACGAAAAAAAGTTTGTAATTTTCTTTGAAGTAACGATGTGTTATCGACTAGAAAGTTAAATAAGACAAATCGGCGTAAACAGCATGCGAAACGGACACCCGAATGGCCTTGTACAAAGAATAAAAAATCACACTATTAAGTACACTATGGGTACGAAAAAAAACGTTTGTTATTCTCTTTGAAGTAACTATGTGATATCGACCAGAAAGTTAAAAACGTTTGTAATTCTCTTTGAAGTAACTATGTGGTATCGACCAGAAAGTTAAATAAGACAAATCGGCGTAAACGGCATGCGAAACGGACACCCGAATGGCATTGTACAAGGAATAAAAACTCACACCGTTAAGTACTCTATGGGTACAAAAAAGAACGAAAAAAAAGTTTGTAATTTTCTTTGAATTACTGATGTGATATCGACCAAAAAGTTAAATAAGACACGTCGGTGCAAACGGCATTCAAAACGGATACCCGAATGGCCTTGTACACGGAATCAAAAATCACACCGTTATGTAATCATTGGGTACAAAAAAAATATGAAAAAATAGTTTGTAATTTTCTTTGAAGTAACGATGTGTTTTCGACCAGAAAGTTAAATAAGACAAATCCGCATAAACGGCATGCGAAACGGACACCCGAATGGCCTTGTACAAGGAATCAAAAATCACACCGTTAATTATTCTATGGGTACGGAAAAAATTGTTTGTAATTCTCTTTGAAGTAACTATGTGATATCGACCAGAAAGTAAAAAACGTTTGTAATTCTCCTTGAAGTAACTAAGTGATATCGACCAGAAAGTTAAATAAGACAAATCGGCTAAACGGCTTGCGAAACGGACACCCGAATGGCCTTATACAAGGAATCAAAAATCACACCGTTAAGTACTCTATGGGTACAAAAAAAAACGTATGTAATTTTCTTTGAAGTAATGATGTGATATCGACCAGAAAATAAAATAAGACAAATCGGCATAAACGGCATGCGAAACGGACACCCGAAAGGCCTTGTACAAGGAATAAAAAATCACACGTTAAGTACTCTATGGGTACAAAAAACGTACGAAAAAAAAAGTTTGTAATTTTCTTTGAAGTAACGATGTGATATCAACCAGAAAGTTAAATAAGACACATCGGTGCAAACGTCATGCAAAACGGACACCCGAATGGCCTTGTACAAAGAATCAAAAATCACACCGTTAAGTAATCATTGGGTATAAAAAAAGTACGAAAAAAGGTTTGTAATTATCTGTGAAGTAACGATGTGATATCGATCAGAACGATAAATAAGGCACGCCGGCGCAAACGGCAGGCAAAATGGACAGCCGAATGGCCTTGTACAAGGAATCAAAAATCACACCGTTAAGTAATCGGTGGGTATAATAAAAGTACGAAAAAAAAAGGTTTGTAATTATCTTTGAAGTAACAATGTGATATCGACCAAAACGATAAATAAGGCATGGCAGTGCAAACGGCATGCGAAACGGACACTAGAATGACCTTGTACAAGGAATAAAAAATCACACCGTTAAGTACTCTATGGGTACCAAAAAAACTACGAAAAAAAAAAAACGTTTGTGATTTTCTCGGAAGTACTGCTAAAAAGGTTTAATAGTAGAACATAAGACTAGTGGTAATGTCAAAAACTTCATCCGAAATACAGAGTTTACTAACGAAACTCCTATGGGTGTCGCTCAAGACGTAATAGATATCATCTATTACATGTTTACAGGAAGTAATTTAAGTTCTACTGAGTCAAGAAATCTCTACACAAAAGAGATGCAAGATAAAGCCAGACTCAGGCTTATAAATATGCAGATATGTGATATCTGTCAAATTGACGTTTTCATACTTGAATATGAAAGAAATCTCTACGATTTACCTCCTAGGGAATATGAAGGTCTCATTAATGAATTCCTTTCAAAAATTCCTATTGTAGGACCAACAGCACTCCAACAATTCAGGGAGGCTAATCTAAAAAATCGAACGGCTAATTTCAGTTTTGGACTTGCCACAAGACTTGTTAAAAAAAAATTAACAAGATATGTGAAACATCTGATAAACATCAACAACTGAAGAAATTCAATATACGTTGCTGTAAGAAAATATCAGAAAACCTACCCACTTACGGGTGTAGAAAAGAAGGTTATTCTAAAAAGAATTCTAAAAAGAAGAATAAACTCAAAGAAAAATACAAAAGAAAATACTCTTACAAAAAGAAGTATAAGAGGTTTAAACCAGGAAGGTATTTCAAACCTAAAGATAATCAGATTAAGAAATCTAATAAACAAAAATTATGTCCTAAAGGAAAGAAAGATTGTAGATGTTGGATCTGCAATATTGAAGGACACTATGCTAACGAATGTCCTAATGACAACAATATCCTCATAAGATAAAGCTTATTGAAGAAATTAATAATTTAGGATTTGATCCTATTGTCCTCTCCTATAGTGAAGATGGTAACACCATCATAGATATGTATTAGTTTCCAGTGTGTATGTAAATATGTTTGTTTTGAATAAAATTTGTCTCTACAAATCCAATTTCCACATATCCCATGAATCAATTGTTCTGAGAACCTGGAGTAGCTTGTGCATCATCGGAAGAGTACCGCTCGGCTAAAGGCCATAGGGAAAGTGTCCACCGGCGTTTCTATTGGTGCGGGAGCAGGTGAAATCTAGGGGATATGATGAATGAGTAATTGTTCAGATAGAATTTAGACGATTCAAAAGCAATTATCATACGCATGGAAGGAAGCTATACATTTGATGGTGCCATCTTCATTATAGAATTTAGAAACCAAAGGTACACCCTTTATCTTTTCCACATAATCCGCATAAAAATTTTGGGATAAAAGCCCATGATAAAATTGGTATTAGAGCCTTGTTAAGAATCTACAGTAATATCCGTCATGGAAAAAGATCCATTGGATCTAAGCCAAAATTCTGATAATGAATCAGAAAATGAGTCCCAACTCATCTGTAATGAATCCTCTACTGGATTCAATGCACAAGTTATGATTCAATAGGAATTATTAACCAAAATCAAAGCCTCTAAGTTAGAGCTTAAGAAAGAAAAAATCTTTAGAATGCCTAGCTTTGTAAGTAGCGTTTTTAGAAGAGAAAACAAAATTTTCTACTTTGTTAGTACTCAAGAACTTCACGTAGACATTAAAGATGTCTCTAGAGAAGTATATTTACCTCTTATTACCAAACAAGAGATAAATAAAAATCTTCTTAAAATAAAAGAAGAACATAGATCAAAGATCAGTATGGTTCATCTTGGAGCCATAAAAAATTGTGTAAAATCTGAATTTCAGGAAGGCATTAATACGCCTATCAAACTAGCTTTAATCGATAATAGGATTAATGATAGAAAAGATTGTGTACTAGGTGCAGCAAAAGGAAACCTAGCTTACAATAAGTTTATGTTCGCAGTATATCCTAAGTTTGGACTTAGTATACACAGCAAAAACATAGACAAAGCTTTATCTCTCATACATCACTTCGAACGAGAAGATCTGATGAATGAAGGTGATAAACCTTTTAGTGTAACTTATTTAATAAGTTATGCCTTAACTAATAGTCATCATAGCATTGACTATAGAAAAACAGAATACATCGAATTAGACGATGTCTTCTCAGAAATAGGAACTATGAAAGAAAAGAACTTTTCTAATATAGATCCTAACACTGACTCTTGGGCAATAAATATTGCTAAAGAGAAAATTATATTAGGCGCTAAAGAAACACCTAATATATTAAATGATAGGTTCTCAATTAGAGAAACCTCATCTCAAAGGAGCTTTGCTAAAACTCCTATGACAAGAAATAACTTGCTAGAAAGATCTGCATCAATGAGATCAGATAATGAACTACTCTTATCAATATCAGAAAGAGTAGATAATGCAACCCAAACGCATAAAAAGCTTTGTGGTTAAATGGACACCAAGGAAAATGCTTAGGTTTGTAAGAAAAGTGCAAAATGTTCTCAAGAACTCTGGACTTACAAAAGGATTGAAATCCTTAGTAAAAGAAGTAGATTCCAAAAGGAAATCTACAAGAGAGAAATTACGGGAAAGCCGTTAAAGGTTTCATTACCTTTAAAACATTATCATTCTTAAAAGAATAATGGATATCAAAGATATTCAACAAATCAGACCAGAACAATATTGGTCTATGACTGAATACTGGACTTACAGGAGAATTGAAATCCTCCGTAAGAGACCAGATTTCTGTAAAGAAATGTTCAAAAGAGAAATTTCTGGCAGAAAAATGAAAGAAATGCTAAAGAAAAAGCAATTCTAAATGGATAAAGATTCAATATTTAGAAAAGAAAAAATTCTTAAAGAAACAAAACCTTTAAGAGTTAGACCTATTACGGTACCAGTAACCTGGGATACCTTAAGAAGCGAAGGACTTATTTTTCATGACAAAAGAGTTCAAATTCTCGCAAACAGGAGTAGATTTCAAGAAGAAATCTATTTAAGGGAAATTTCTGGTAATAAGAAATTACCTATACCACCATCCGTTTAAAATGAGTGTTGCCAACATTGAAAAAATGCTAGGATAACTCATAGAAGAGAATAAGCTCATCTTAAACAAACTTGATGCCTTACATAAAAAAACAAATGATCCTTTATGCACGGTTAAAGATTTAGAATTTACCGCCGCTAAGATCATAAGTGATTCAAAAGAAAGAGCAATTATTGTTCATAAAAAATCTTTTGAACCTACCTTTCCATCTGATGGAAAGTATAGTTGTCCCAACTTCATGGTTGGAAATAAGGGATTAGGTTCATCACAGACCCTAATTCTTTACCTTGGCCTCAAAACCAAAAATACTAAAGTTATGAGCATTAGTAAAAAACTAGAATTATTTTTCTGGGGCAACCTAGAAAAGAACGAAATTATTCTAGATGGAAAACAAACTTCACCATTAGATGAATTAATCTATCTTATGACTCTCGACGAGCCAGAAATAGGAGAAGAAATCGTAAATAGACCAGAATTAAGAAAGATTCTTGGATTAGAAACCATAAATGTCTTAGAACAAAAAGACCATACTTCCTCATCTGAAGACCACTCAGAACAAGAAGAAACAACTTCATCTTCAGACGAAGAATATACAGAGACGTTCAGAATGAACATAGATGAAGCTAGCAACACCTTTAATCAAGGCGAAAGTAGTAATAAACCTAATTCGTTTAATCTTCCTACTAACACTACGGATAAAATAATAGATTTAAGAGTTTAAATCTCGATATAGACATCAATCGAGACAAACTCATTGAAGAATGGGCTATAGAATTAAGCTTGGTAATACAAGTTAATAAAGAAGCTTATAACACTGCTAAAAAGGTTTTACTCTTAGTAGAACATAAGACTAGTGCTAATGTCAAAAACTTCATCCAAAATACAGAGTTTACTAACGAAACTCCTATGGGTGTCGCTCAAGACGTAATAGATAGCATCTATTACATGTTTACATGAACTAATTTAAGTTCTACAGAGTCAAGAAATCTTTACACAAAAGAGATGCAAGATAAAGCCAGACTCAGGCTTAGAAATATGCAGATATGTGATATATGTCAAATTGACGCTTTCATACTTGAATATGAAAGAAATCTCTACGATTTACCTCCTAGGGAATATGAATGTCTCATTAATGAATTCCTTTAAAAATTACTATTGTAGGACCAACAGCACTCCAACAATTCAGGGAGGCTAATCTAAAAACTGGAACTGCTAATTTCAGTTTTGGACTTGCCACAAGACTTGTTAAAAAAGAAATTAACAAGATATATGAAAATCTGATAAACATCAACAGCTGAAGAAATTCAATAAACATTGTTGTAAGAAAATATCAGAAAACCTACCCATTTACGGGTGTAGAGAAGAAGGTCATTCTAAAAAGAGTTATTCTAAATAGAAGAATAAACTCAAAGAAAAATACAATAGAAAATACTCTTACAAAAAGAAGTATAAGAGGTTTAAACCAGGAAGGTATTTCAAACCTAAAGATAATCATATTAAGAAATCTGATAAACAAAAATTTTGTCCTAAAGGAAAGAAAGATTATAGATGTTGGATCGGCAATATTGAAGGACACTATGCTAACGAATGTCCTAATAAACAACAATATCCTAATAAGATAAAGCTTATTAAAGAAATTAATATTTTAGGATTTTATCCTATAGAAGATGCATACAATTCATCAATAGAAGTTTATATCTTTAAAGAAAATACCAGCTATGGCGATTTTTCTTCAGAAGGATATAATTCGGAGAATTCGGAATAATCTGAATATCCCTGAAAATCCATGTGAAAACATGGATACGAACTTCGTAACAGCTAATCTTACAAAACAAAGTCAATGGTTCAGGAATTCTGTAACAGCTACTACTAGCGTTACAAATAATCTAGATATCGTTGAAAATTTGGACAACGATTTAGTAATGACTAACATTACAAATCCAAATTCCATCTATATAAAAGGACAATTAAAGTTCATAGGATATAAACAAATTAATCTACATTGTTACGTAGATACAGGTGCAATCTTATGCGTTGCAAGCAGATTTGTTATACCAGACGAACATTGGGAAAATGCTCCCAATAAAATTAAGGTTAAAATCGCAAATGGAGAAAGGATAACAATCTCCAAGGTTTGTAAAAATCTTAATATCAAGATTGCAGGAGAGATATTTCACATTCCTACAATCTACCAGCAAGAAACTGGTGTTGACCTAATTTTAGGAAATAATTTCTGTCAATTATATGAACCCTTCACACAATTCACCGATAGAATTATTTTAACACTCAATAATCAACCTGTGATTATTTGCAAGATTAGAAAAGCAATGAAAATTTCACATAAGGGTTTTTTAGAATCAATAAAAAAATTCTAAAATACCAATGACACCAGCTGTCAACATTAGTCCTCACAACATTCAATGTTTAGAGGCGGGATTATACAAATACAGATCATGAATTAGATCATGAACTCAAAAGAGAAATATAATTTAATCTTGATAACTCCATGTTTCGAAAGATTAATGAACTATTACAAAAAGTTTGTAGTGAAAATCCTGTAGACCCTATAAAGTCTAAAAAATGGATGAAAGCCACTATAAAACTCATAGATTCAAAAACGATAGTCAAGGTAAAACCTATGATTTATAGTCCTCTGGACAGAGAAGAATTTGGTAAACAAATTCAAGAGTTATTAGACTTAAGAATCATTAAGCCTAGTAAATCACCTCACATGTCTCCAAATTTCCCTTGCGTAAAACAAAGCTGAGAAACGAATAGGGAAAATGAGAATGGTTGTCAACTATAAAGCCATGAATATGGCAACAATAGGTGATAGTCATAATCTACCTAACAAAGATGAACTTCTTAACTCTTATAAGAGGAAATAAGATCTTTAGTAGTTTTGATTGTAAATCTGGATTACGCGGTATTGTTGAGCGAAGAATCAAAATTGTTAATCGCTTTTACTGTCGCCCTCAAGGACACTATCAATTTCATGTTTTACCATTTGGATTAAAACAAGCGCCATCTATATTTCAAAGACATATGCAAAATGCATTTAGATCTTTTGAGAAATTCTTATGTGTTTATATTGATGACATACTCATCTTCAGCAACACAGAAAAAGAGCACTATATGCATGTTGCAATGGTACTCAGAAAATGCGAGGAATTAGGAATAATCATATCCTTAAAAAAGACACAGCTCTTTATAACAAAGATTAATTTCCTTGGATTAGAAATTGATCAAGGACAACATCGTCCTCGGAATCATATTTTGGAACACATTCATAAGTTTCCAGATATGATCGAAGATAAAAAAAAAACAAATGCAAAGGTTTTTAGGCATATTAACTTATTCTGAAAGTTATATTCCAAAACTGGCTGAAATGAGAAATCCTTTACAAGTTAAACTCAGAGACAATACCCTTTGGGATTGGAAAGTGGTTGATACAACCTATGTAAAAAGAGCTTAACCAGCTTTCCAAAGCTATATCATCCTTTACCAGATGATAACATGATCATTGAAACCGATGCATCAGACGAATTTTGGGGTGGAATTCTCAAAGCAAAGAACTCTGAACACGAGTTAATTTGTAGATATACTTCTGGTAGTTTTAAAAACGCCGAGAAGAATTTTCATAGTAATGAAAAAGAATACCTAGCGGTAATTCGAGTTTTTAAGAAGTTTAGTGCTTATCTCACTCCTGTTAAATTTCTAATTAGGACCGATAATAAAAACTTCACATATTTTCTAAACACCAATATCAAAGGTGACAACAAACAAGGAAGACTTGTTAGATTGCAGATGTGGCTATCAAGATACTGCTTTGTGGTTGAACACATCGCAGGAAATAAAAATATATTTGTTGATTTTCTAACCCGTGAATTTACCGTTTAAAACAAGATATTGACGCGGTCAAAGCAATGGAGGAATTGCAAAAATTAAAGTTGCAGGAAGAAACAATGGACTTGGAACTAAAATTTCTAAGGTATCGTATAAGCCTATTGGAAAATTCCAATAAGAAACAAAAGGAAATTGATATTCCTTGCTCTAGCAATAATAGAAAAATATCAGCTATTCCGGGTCAAACGGTAACCGGTAAAGAATCATCAAATCCGTTGATTCCTAGCATCTTGGGAAAAGATGTAAATGATGTACAAAGATCAACAACCGTGATTAAACCCTCTAATTTAATCACTGGATTTAGACCCAATACAAAGGATATTCAAAGTCCTAATAAATCTGAAGGTCACACTTCAGTATCAACAACAGTTGATTCGGTCATTTCACGACCAAAATATTATTATATGGTTATTAATGGACCATATTCAAGTATATACACCGTATGGGAAGCTGCAAAACATGCAGTTGAAGGAGTTTCATGAGTACAACATAAAAGATATAGTACACTCACTGAGGCAAAAGTTGCAGGAGAAATCTTTGCACGAGAAAACTTGACAAGGAAATTCAACATAAAAGATATAGTACACTCACAGATTGCTTGAAGGCAACCTTCAAGGAAATTCTATGAAAATAAAAGAAGCCTACACAAATGGTTTCCCTCGGAAGAATCTCAATCACAAAACCAGTTGAGAAACAACAACAGTTTACACTGATCGAAGAAGGGTTCAAAGAACATTTCAAGTATGCTAGAAGAGCGAGTGAAGATCATTTTCTGAAAGAAAAGTTTTTCACAACAGATAGACATGATTTAAGTCTATACAACTTCATCAATATCGACCAAAAAGTTAAAAACGTTTGTAATTCTCTTTGAAATAACTATGTGATATCGACCAAAAAGTTAAATAAGACAAATCGGCGTAAACGGCATGCGAAACGGACACCCGAATGGCCTTGAACAAGGAATCAAAAATCACACCGTTAAGTATTCTATGGGTACAAAAAAGTACGAAAAAAACGTTTGTAATTTTCATTGAAGTACTAATGTGATATCGACCAGAATGTTAAATAATACAAATCAGAGTAAACGGCAAGTGAAACGGACAACCGAATGGCCTTGTACAAGAAATCAAAAATCACACCGTTAAGTACTCTATGGGTACAAAAAAAATCACGAAACAAAAGGTTTGTAATTTTCTTTGAAGTAACGATGTGATATCGACTAGAAAAGTTAAATAAGACACGACGGTACAAACGTCATGCAAAACGGACACCCGAATGGCCTGGTACAAGGAATAAAAAATCACACCGTTAAGTAATAATTGGGAATAAAAAAATTATGAAAAAAAGGTTTGTAATTATCTTTGAAATAACAATGTGATATCCACCAGAATGATAAATAAGGCACGCCGGCGCAAACGGCGGCAAAACGGACACCCGAATGGCCTTGTACAAAGAATCAGAAATCACACCGTTAAGTAATCGGTGGGTACAAAAAAGTACGAAAAAAAGGGTTTGTAACTTTCATTGAAGTACGGATGTGATATCGACCAGAACAATAAATAAGGCACTCCGGCGCAAACGGCAAGCAAAACGGAGACCAGAATGGCCTTGTACAAGGAATCAAAAATCACACCATTAAGTAATCTATGGGTATGAAAAAACAACAAATCGTTTGTAATTTTCTTTGAAGTACTGATGTGATATCGACCATAAAGTAAAATAAGACAAATCAACGTAAACGGCATGTGAAACGGACACCCGAATGGCCTTGTACAAGGAATCAAAAATCACACCGTTAAGTACTCTATGGGTACAAAGAAAAGTACGAAAAAAACGTTTCTAATTTTCTTTGAAGTACTGACGTGATATCGACCAGAACGATAAATAAGGCACGGAGGTGCAATCAGCAGGAGAATGGCCTTGTACAAGGAATCAAAAATCACACCGTTAAGTAATCTATGGGTACAAAAAAAAGTACGAAAAAAAAGTTTGTAATTTTCTTTGAAGTACTGATGTCATATCGAGCAGAATGTTAAATAAGACACGTCGGCGCAAACGGCATAAAAATGGATACCCGAATGGCCTTGTACAAGGAATCAAAAATCAAACCGTTAAGTAATCATTGGGTACAATGTTGGTCCCTTGAAAAGGCTTTGGTTAAGTTTAGAGGGGGGGTGAATAAACATAACACTTAAAACTTTGGAGTTAACAAATTCTGCAACTTCAGCAGTCTGCTGATACTTCAGGAGTCTGCTGAGACTTTAGTAGCCTGCTGACAAACAGTAGTCTACTGATAGTTGAGTGCTGAATTTGTGCAGCAGAATTAAATTAATATTAAGACTTAATACTTGTTGTTAAATATGATACTAAGTACTAGATACTCAGCAGTGCAAGTGTGTGATTTCAGTTGCTAGATTCAGTAGATTGATGAATGAAATAAACTAAGTGCAGTAAAGTAAATGTTTGAAAGTAAGTAGGCGATTTTATAGTGGTTCCAGTGTGATGTAATCCTGTCACCCACTCTTCTCCTATGATGTTGGAGGAAATTCACTAGAGATCTTTGATGTAGTTGTTACAAAGATTCCTAAGTTGTTTGTCCTTCACCAATGACTATGGCTTCACAAACTCAAAATCGGGAACATGTAGGATTGCTTTCCTCCTATGTCTTCCACTCGGTCCTTAAAGGGTAGGATTGCCTCTTCACTAGCTCCACCACAAACAACGATCTTTCACACCCAACGGATGTTAGGTGTAGTGCCAATTTGTGTAATTGTTTTTAATAATGAATGACAGAAATTTATCTCACCTTATTACTTGCTTTGTGCTTGTAAAGTAATACACTCATTGCAAACCCTAAGTATATCTCATGTAACCACTTAACTCGGTGTATGGATTACACGTGAGGATTGAGTTAGTGGAGATATGCTTAAATCTGTTAGTCCGTGGTGAACTTAATCGGTGTTTAGGGTCTCTTGATTAAAACACCAATAATGCGCCTGAACACCTTAGGGTGTGATAGTCTTATCTGGACTGTCGGTAGAGGTACCTACGTGGGGCATTTATATATGATGGCATTCATATAGGATCGACCGATTTAATCTGAATTTCTCGGTATAATTCCGTAATCGAGGAATCTTATTAAATCATTAGATGATCATATATGGATCAACCTTAATCCCGAGGTGATCACGAGGATGCTGCTTGTCCCGGGTAGTGTTTGATGTGTTAGTTACGGTTCACTTTAATATGTGTTCCAAGCCACTTCTCATTGGCACTATCTCCGATGAGTGAGTAGTTCGATTTTCACACGACATGGAATCTATTCCTTCCTCGCTGGAAATGCAGAGACAATCCCTTATTTGTTAGCCCTAAGAAAGTGATCGATCCCGGAGTTCACATTTGACTAATTAGCTACTAGTCGATATGTGTGCTAATTGATCATCGAGGGTTAATGGTAAATAAGGATAAGATATTCTCGAGTCGGGTTCACGGAGACTTCCCACTCGCAATGGGCGATCTATGGAGGGTTAATCCGTATGTAGTGATTATATCAATGGACGCTTATTCACTCTATGGGTTGAGTATAAGTATACATCTGTAATCGGTAGAGTTCAGTTTCGGGTTTATGGTGGCGTAATCCCGGAATTAATAATTAATGTACTTATTCTGTTTGACGAATAATTAATTATTGGAGCTACTGGTTATAGGTCCATGGTCCCCGATGTGGCTTTTGTAATTCGGACTAGTAATCTTGTTACTTGGGCCTCAGTGATAATTAATTGGCTGGGCTAATTAATTGATATGCATGGATATTATTTAGTTGGGCTAAATAATATAATACACATAAAAGACATTTTATGTGGGCTTAGTAAACCCTTAATGTGGCGCCAATGTGAGTCAATTAATTAGAGAGAAATTAGTTTTCTTGGATAATTATTTGACATGTGATTTATCATTTATTTGTTAAATGATAATTCATGGAATATGAGATAATAATATGATTTATCCTAATTTGTTTGGGATAATCATTTTATTTATCTTTTATTTGGAATAAAGGATTAATGTGATAATTATCTCTTAATTATTTAATCCTTGGAGGACAAGGATTACTCTCCTATATAAAGAGAGTTCTCCCAAGTCTAATGGCAAGGTACTATTCACGTCACTATTCACCGAGAGAAATTGGCCGAAAAATTTCGGCCTCTATTCTTAGGGTTCGAGTTGGAAAAATCTTCGGATTTTTCTCGTTTGCATATCAAGGAGGCTCGTGTATCAAGAAGGGTGTCCACCAACCGCCGTTTGGAGAACACATCGGAAGATCAAGGCTTCTCTTCCCTATATTGGTAACATGATCTTAACCCCCTTGTAGTTGTTAAATCCTTTAATTATGTTTTATGATATGTAAATCGTGATCCGTCCGCTGCGCATAGATCTAACTCGTTTAGATCTAAGAACCTGCATCCTTCATGTGGTAGCAGAGCCAGGTTCCACGATTTATATAGTCATAGTCATAGTTAAACGATTTAAAGGAGTGGAATTGCATGTAGGTAATTTTTACTTATAATTATGCATTGATTATGATTAAAATTGTTATGGTTGAAGAGATGGATTGGGGTTGGCATTGTTTACCCGTTAGATCTATTGTAAACTCATATAAACGATGAAAATTCGTTCATATGAGTATAGGAAATTATGTAATTTTTTTTTATTGCAAGTTTAATTTCCAGAAAATAGATCTGTACAGTAGCTGTTTAGTCTTTTCGTTTTTTCCGTTGTTTGAGCCGTTAAAACGAAGATCCCTCCGGTCAGAATCAAGATTGGAAGTTTATGAACAATACCACAAAGTTTGGTGTCGATCAGAGTCCGTTTGGGTTTCCGTTCGTTGCTGCGAAGTGGCTGCTGTAACAGAAAAACGCAGGATTCACAGAAACCCTAACTGTGACTTCTTCGATTTTCTGGGAACAATTGGACCGTTCAAATTAAAATCCGACCGGTCAGATCGATAATCATGGAGTTTTAGACGCGAGATAAAATTTTCAGGACGATCGGGATTCATCTTCATCCCCGATAGATCTCGGGAAGTATATGATGCGCTGCTGTGAGAGTCTGTTTCAGCAGCAAGTTGGGCGGCTCACTGAGGAAGATTGACAAGTCAAAGCTCCGATCCGACCGTCCATCTTGAAGTCCGAAGAATGAAGATCAGATCTGGAAAGTTTCATCCCGATCCAAGTTCGTTTGATATGCCGATCGTCGAAGATTCTTAACAACTGCAGACTAGTGTTTTTTAATTTATTTTCGAATAGATTAGTTACGGGGGTGCCAACGGTCCATCTCGGTGTTTATTTTCCGCACTAGTATACATGTGTAGATTGTATGAGTAGAACCGGAAAATTGCCATGACATGCATTATATCATGAATTCCACTCCATATGCATACATGTAGAAATTAATTCGAGGAATTAGTTAGGCATGTATAAAACACACGATTAGTTTTAATTAATTGTTTGATATTAATTAGAAACTAATTAGGGTAAAAACCAAGGAACACGGGTTTTTTCAATCGTTGAGGTTGGGTGATGGATTCTCGGTGAATCCCACTCTGCGAAAGCATAAGGAGTAAAATCCCGAAACCTCGTGGTTAAGGTGTTGGATTCTCGGTGAATTCCACCTTACCTAAGACGAGATTACGTTTTTGTTCCGTAGTGTCTACGTGAAAGTTTGATGTTTAAGGATTGGATAATCACGGGCAAAAAGGTTCGAAAGTGGTTTAACCACGGTTGGGTGGTCAACAGTAGCTACGGCTCAATCGACTTCACCCTCCACATGTGGCGTTTGCATGGGGGTATGGCAATACTGAGCCATCCGAAGAGCCACTACGGCTCAACGGACCTCTCCTAGCCTTGACCCGTCCGACGGCCACATATGTTCTAACGAATAGGTCGGGTGGGCTAGCCCACATAACCGACAACATTCGGGCCTATGATTTATTGTTCCTTAATGTAACATCAAGTCCAAAAACGTGATCAGTAAACCCACCACTTTTCCAAAATATTGAGTGGGAGCGGGAGACGCGACAGCCGACTCCACGGCCTCTACTGTTGACACAAGCAACGTGAGAGAATGGTGACGCCTCGTGCGGCTCGGACCGGCCTCCCTGAGAAGGCCTTCACCGCTATCAAATTCAAGGCTTGGTCTCCGAAAGGATAGGATTTTGGGTACTGTCGGGTCGTTGACCGACCACTAAGCGGCACACTCGGGTCTACCTAAAAATGCGAGACAAGAGGGTCACACTCATAAAGGGTATTTTTGGTAGTACCTTGTGAAAAAGGAAAGGTGATTGACGATCACAAATGAGATGTTCGATTCTCAATCTGATCTTCAATATTAATCGAAACCTCTTTGACCTACCCTAAGGCGGCACTGAGGCATTAGATTAAATCCTTGGAACAGTAGGATAGACTATAAGTACTTAGTTTATGTTCCTAAAATTTTAATAGTGTATGATTTGGATTTATTTTCTGTCAATTTTATTTACAATCATATATATATCTCTAAGGTGCTAGATCACTAGTGTAAAATTGACTAGTAATGACTTCGTTAAAAGTGGTAAGTAACTAGAACGTTGTATTTATTAATCTCACATGCGATTAATTTTTCGGAAGAGATATTTCTCTTGAAGCCTTCAAAACTTAAGTGACGTAAATAGGCATGTCATCACTGTCACTGCAAGTGCGAGCGAGAGACAACCGTAGTTAGTTTGAAAGATGATTGGGACGACAAAATTCTTCTAGTGAATTTTAATTGTGTATTGTCTACACGAGAAATTTTCTAATAGAAAATTGGAGAATCATAAATTTAAGTGTCATTGGTTAGACGGTATTTGGAACCGATAAACTAGTGGGAGCTTTTATCTTATGTTTTTCTAATTTATTAGAAAATTAGTCCCACTGGTAACGCTTTTATTAGACATCCCACGCTTCACGAGTAGTGTCTATTCAATTGAATCTGCTAGTTCAAGACTATTTCCTTTTAAGGAAAGTTGAGAATGGGAAAGAATGTCTATAAGTGTTAATCATCTTAACTAAAGTTTTGAGGCTAAACCGAAACATTAATTAAAGAAGGTATAGGATAAGGAAAGTGATTTCGGATCACTAACCAATGAATCCTTAGCGACTTTCTTAACCGAGTAACTTGACTCGGTAGCTTAGTTCTTTGGGAGAACAAGGAAGATGTGCATTAACGATTAATAGAGTAACAACGGGCAGTAATTTCAGCTATAATAGTGGGAGTGATATAAGGAAATGAATTTCGGATTCTATCCTTGAATATCACAGAGAAATTTATTTTTCTGTTTACAGATTCGTTGAAACAAATGGATTCACTTTCATCTCGATACTACAGTTGCCTCATAGAAAGTGAATATGACATTTGTAGTACGAATCAGAGACTCGGACTTTTGTTTGATAAAGTCAGAACCACTTAGAACAGCTGAATAAGTATGTGTAACACATCTAAAACTATTAAAGGTAAAAGGTTTCCATATTAAGATAAACGACCTTTCAATATCTATTAATTAGTGCATATATCCTAGAGACAAGACCTGCTGACTGGCTAAGGGTGATTCCTATCTCCCAGTCTTGGAACACTATCTCAAAGGAACAATGACTAAGTTTCCTTTCAATCGGGAAAGGGTAATAGTTTTGAAGGGGGTAACATAGCTTGTTCACCATGACCTTCGGGTTTAGTGAGAGATACAAGCTAGTTGGAGATTTTGAGTGGTGACATTCATCGATAACTACTCAAAACACTTTGGTTGGTTTATCGAAAGAATACGAGGAGGTGTCTCTGATTTTAGCAGAGAATAGAGTATTCCATGCTCAGAAATAGGCTATCGCATAGTCTTGGGACTGATGCTCGGCCTGCCTCCTAGTGGAATGTTTCTCACTGAGGAAGAAACCATAGACTTGCCCTATATAGTTATTGATGTACTACAATACACTGCTAAACTCGATTAAGATAATTGGTTGCAAAATAACGGTTAACATTATTATGTAAACCGAGAAGTCTACCTAGAAGATGCTAGTGAGTTTATGGATAAGGAGTGAATTCGGTTCACACCACATCCGTAAATGTAGGCATTTAGCATTTAATGCTTGAAGGTAGGGTCGGGGATTTTATGCATACGTTCGATTGTGACTGTTCGTGAAATATCTTAAATGAGACAAGTGAAGGTTGATTATAAGATTCTTGAGATCAGAAAGTGACGGTTGAACTGTCACAAGCCTTCTAATAGAATCTATAAGAAACAGCCTTAAACCTTGGAGTACGGTTACCCAAAGGAAGTTACTATATGATTTAATCAGACCACGTCCAACATTTGTGGTTGGTGACTACACTGATAAATACTACTAGATCAGGATGTCAATCCACCACGCAGTGGGAGTATGGTTTAACCATTGACCCATTGTGGTTTTGTGGAATTTACGGTCTGCCGGGGTGATTGATAACCTATGGCTCTTAGTGGGCTGTATAGGATTCTAATCATAGAGGTTGGTTTGACAGCCTTAAACCTGTAAATGGAGTTTTTGTACTCCAGTTTTGTTCAGTCTATTGTAGAACCACCTGAGTGTCTCAGGCCCAGTGGGAGCAATTGGATCTACATAGAAAAGAAACGAATGAATAGGAAAGTTTAAACTTTAGCGCAAAGTTGAGTGGTATAGGGGTGATTCCCTGACAAGTAGAGAGTTAACCAGACCTTGAACTCTCTCACCACTCGATCTTTGCTAGATTTAGATTAAGCGAGAAAATAGGGGTGATTCCCCGAGACTTTCTTGCCGAACAACGGAATCTGAATTCATTCGAAACAATGAAGGTTTTAGCTAAGAATGAATAACGGATTAGTTACAAAGCGTAAGATAGGGGTGATTCCCAAGACCTTTTTGCGAGACTAACGATATCTTAATTCATTCGAAAGAACCTTTGGTAGGAAGCTTGCCATGGCTTATATCCTTTGTGGATTTAAGAGAACCTCTCGGTCATTTAAAAGTCACATATTTTAAAATATGTGGACTTGACCAAAATATTGATAAGTTTTTCGTAGACTGGATATCAATATTGGTAATGTAGTAGTAGTATTAGTGTTCATAAATGATAACACTAAAACAGCTTGGAAACAACATGGGTGTGCTATCTGAAGTCGGAAACTGACACGCCAAGATTCTCTGGATGAGAGAATTGGACTATGTTCTAAGAATCTGATTCGGTCAAATTCACGAGAATGTGTCATTGGCTATCCCACTGATCTTATTGAATAAGATGATTATGCATATATGGTTGCAAAGATTCATCGAGAGTTGTCCTACCCTACCTCTCGTGAATGATTCTCTAAATCTTCGGATAAAGAGTAAATTCGATGTAGTCTCTCTTGGATAACGGCAAGTCAGGTTGTCACAAGTCAATAGTAGTCGAATCTCGGATTCGAGCATAAAATAGCGGTTTAGTACGTCCTCAAGTATCGTTAGAGAACGAGAAACATATGCTTGTATATTCAGGTGCAAACTTGAATATGGTTGATTACACCGATTACGACTTGTAGTCGATTAAGGATGATCATTACGTTGATCTCAGGCTCGGTGTTTACTCATAGTGCTTAGAATTTCCTTTTTGAGTGGGGAGTAATTCCAGTCGATAAGCCGATATCACTTCATTGTGAAAAACAAGTGAAGAGATAGCTTAGAAGGATCTTCTCGGTCACTAGAGGTCAAAAGCATATTGAGAGAGAGTACTTTGATTGGAAGGACCGGCGACGTTTCAATCCTAAAGATCGTCTCGAGTCGACAACCTAATCGATCGGTGTACCAAGTCGAGAGCTTGGAGGGTGCGGCATTGAGGATATATCTCAACCTTTTAGAGCAAGTGGGAGAGTGTTGTGAATAAGATGAGAAAGGGTGTGCTCTAAAAACAATCGTTGCTTGTCATTTCGTGCAAGTGGGAGATTGTTAGGTGTAGTGCCGAAAGACAATTTGTGTAATTGTTTTTAATAATGAATGACAGAATTTATCTCACCTTATTACTTGCTTTGTGCTTGTAAAGTAATACACCACCGCAAACCCTAAGTATATCTGTATGTAACCACTTAACTCGGTGTATGGATTACACGTGAGGATTGAGTTAGTGGAGATATGCTTAAATCTGTTAGTCCGTGGTGAACTTAATCGAGTTTAGGGTCTCTTGATTAAAACACCAATAATGCGCCTGAACACCTTAGGGTGTGATAGTCTTATCCGGACTGTCGGTAGAGGGTACCTACGTGGGGCATTTATATATGATGGCATTCATATAGGAATTGGACCGATTTAATCAAATTTCTCGGTATAATTCCGTTATCGAGGAATCTTATTAAATCATTAGATGATCATATATGGATCAACCTTAATCTGAGGTGATCACGGATCTTTGCTTGTCCCGGGTAGTGTTTGATGTGTTAGTTACGATTCACTTTAATATGTGTTCCAAGCCACTTCTCATTGGCACTATCTTGAGATGAGTGAGTAGTTCGATTTTCACAGGACATGGAATCCATTCCTTCTGCTCGGGAAATACAGAGAGACAGATCCCTTATTTGTTAGCCCTAAGAAAGTGATCGATCCGGGAGTTCACATTTGACTAATTAGCTACTAGTCGATATGTGTGCTAATTGATCATCGGGGGTTAATGGTAAATAAGGATAAGATATTCTCGAAAGTCGGGTTCACGGAGACTTCCCCTCGAATGGACAAATCTATGGAGGGTTAATCCGTATGTAGTGATTATATCAATGGACGCTTATTCACTCTATGGGTTGAGTATAAGTATAAATCAGTAATCGGTAGAGTTCAGTTTCGGGTTTATAGTGGCGTAATCCCGGAATTCATAATTAATGTACTTATTCTGTTTGACGAATAATTAATTATTGGAGCTACTGGTTATAGGTCCATGGTCCCCGATGTGGCTTACGTAATTCGGACTAGTAATCTTGTTACTTGGGCCTCAAGTGATAATTAATTGGTGGGCTAATTAATTGATATGCATGGATATTATTTAGTTGGGCTAAATAATATAATACACATAAAAGACATTTTATGTGGGCTTAGTAAACCCTTAATGTGGCGCCAATGTGAGTCAATTAATTAGAGAAAATTAGTTTTTGGATAATTATTTGACATGTGATTTATCATTTATTTGTTAAATGATAATTCATGGAATATGAGATAATAATATGATTTATCCTAATTTGTTTGGGATAATCATTTTATTTATCTTTTATTTGGAATAAAGGATTAATGTGATAATTATCTCTTAATTATTTAATCCTTGGAGGACAAGGATTACTCTCCTATATAAAGAGAGTTCTCCCACGTCTAATGGCAAGGTACTATTCACGCCACTATTCACCGAGAGAAATTGGCGAAAAATTTGGCCTCTATTCTTAGGGTTCGAGTTGGAAAAATCTTGAGGATTTTTCTCAAGTTGCATATCAAGGAGGCTCATGTATCAAGAAGGGTGTCCACCAACCGCCGTTTGGAGAACACATCGGAAGATCAAGGCTTCTCTTCCCTATATTGGTAACATGATCTTAACCCCCTTGTAGTTGTTAAATCCTTTAATTATGTTTTATGATATGTAAATCGTGATCCGTCCGCTGCGTATAGATCTAACTCGTTTAGATCTAAGAACCTGCATCCTTCAACAGATGCTTCACTGTCTTCAGCAGGTTCTTTATAAAATAAAGATTGAATCAAGTAAATGATTCGATTGCAAGCAACTTGATTAGGATGATGTAATCTCAGCTTGCGCCTTCAAGTGTGTGATCTTGATATAGCTTGAATACAGGATGCGCTTGAAGAAATTCTCTAGATCGGCAGACTTTATGCTCGATAAGTTCAAGGGTGTTTTTCAAATTCCAGATTTATCACTTAAAGTTTATCCAAAATTCATCATCTTTTTCTGAGTTGAAAGTCCTCTATTTATAGGTAGGAATGCATGTGACTTGTATTTGAAATTCAAATGTGACCGTTCCTTGTTTTTGTCCCATCTGATATGCGATCATCACTATTCATAGGATCGACATTTGCTGAAATTCCTTTTGACAAAGGCAAATCACGGCCCACCCTTTGACTTGTATCCAATGGATAAAAAAAAACTCATCCCAACGTCTTTTTAATCTCAGCCTTTGATTTTCTTGATAAGTCAGAGGTAGTTGGCTATCCTCATCCATGTAATCTTCCAATAAACTTGAATTAATCGAGGTAATACATCAGCAGGTTCATGAGTCTGCACGAGATACCTATCGATCTGTGATCATCATATTCTTGTATATAAAATACAATGCAAATGATTACTTTTATCTAACTTTTATTTGTGAAGTTAGATTACATCATTTTAATGATAACTAAGTTCCAAACATCATCCAACTTATGGAACTTAGACCTTTCACATAAGGTATATGTAATCGATTTAGGTCATCACAGACTTGCCTAAATTCGATTCCATATCCTTGACTTTAAATACTAAGTTTGATCCCTTAGCCTTCATTTCTCGAGTTTGAACCCTCACCTTCGCCTCTCGATCTTGACCTTGACCTTGAGGAGTTCGACAAGTCTACTGACCTATCTACCCTACTGACCTAGACTAGTCTCACCGACAAGAGTCACCGACCATTCTGATGCTTGTTTGATCAAACCTATTTGTGAATCAAACTCTAATAACCTATACATTTAATCTAGACATCTTTTTGCCTTTGCACTATAACGACTAGTATGGCACTCATCATCAAAACTAATAAATAAGTCCAACAATTTCCCCTTTTGGTGATGATGCCACTACCCTCACATAATCAAAGAAAGCAAAAGATATATAAAACAAAAACAGAACAAATTCAGTCAATTCTCATTATAATCATTGTTCAGTTATTACAACTAGATACAGCAAAGATAAAGAATAATAAGCATATCTTTGATCTATTGCCTCTTTCTCTTTCTCTTCTAGCCTTCTCACTTGTTCTTGATATGCTCGATTTGTTCTCATCATATCCCTCATCCATTCATTTTCAATCGATTGTAAAATCAATGTAGGATTGACTTGCTTCCACCAATTCCATGCTTGAGGAGGATAAGATTAATTTCATTCACTCTGAATCCAAACTTCATATCTGACTCCTTGAATTCATCTAGTGAGTCCCTTGCTTTTGTAATAGGTAGCACCTTATCACCTTTGCTACTAATTCTGCCTCTGTTGCTTGCCCTTAAGGCTCGACTCTTGCTTCCCAAAATTTCAAACCCAAGAAAGAGTTAAGACCTTCATGAAACCCCATGTCATGATAAGGTCTCCTCCTGTTGTAATACTCTTTCTTGTCTTGTCTAAAAAGATCATCGGTGAGTTGAACTCGCGAGTGCGCAGTTGCTCAAGGCATTTGTATCATCTCGTCCATCTCTTCATGCAAAGAGTCTTGCAGCCACTTTTGCTGCAGCTGATTGGCCCTCTTCCCCCTTAGTGACATCATCAACAAACCGGGATATAAGGCCATGAATACCTTCCTGTGATACTATCACTCTATTCAAATGACTTTCTATAGTTCCAGTTCTAGTATCAATAGCAGTGATCTTGGATTGCAATGTCTCCTCCAGTCTGTTGATCCTCTCAGTAAGTTTGGGATCAGGCATAGCAGGTTGTTGTGCAAAGACGAGACTCGGCAGATTTTAGGTGTTGCGAGCAAGGTTATCGAGTTTCTGATGGATAGAAGTAAATTGATCTTTCAGAAATTGATCTTTTGTAGTATTTCCAACCTTGATGCCCCTCACATCTAATATCAGACCATTCACAGCAATCTGAGTAGATGTGAAGTTTGAAGCAACTGTGGCAGTAGATTGTCTGTTTTCATTTACCATCTTCATCAGTTCTTCAAATCTCTCTTCCTGTCTATCCAGTTGTGTCCTTAACTGTTGCATATCAAGCTTTACAGTTCTTAACTCATTCAGTACTTCAACTGGTACTTCACTGGTCATCCTTCCACCAGTGGCTTCATCAGTAGGCTCCTCCACATTATACTGTGGCCTCTGATTGCTTACTACCATTGCCTTACTCCTATCCAGTCCAGCAGGGTTAGGTCCTTCATATTCCTCCAGGATAGGATCAATGTCAGGTTCCTCAAAAACAGGTACAAATGCCTGAGGTGGATCAACATTAATATTTTCTTCTTCAGGCATCTGAAACTCCTCATCACTGAAGTCAAAATCCAGCAGCTG
Organism: Gentiana macrophylla; assembly: GCA_026214975.1. NCBI lineage: Eukaryota > Viridiplantae > Streptophyta > Magnoliopsida > Gentianales > Gentianaceae > Gentiana > Gentiana macrophylla. Next base: position 3,472 of record JAOBSW010000638.1, on the reverse strand, counting down.
CTCATCTTCATTAACAAAGTCTGGCCCATCTTTCCTTCAAAGTCTTCTTCCTCCAGAGGGCTCCACTACAAAGAGCCTCATCAACAACAAGGGTTTCCAAACCCAAATCAGTTCCAACCTTTGTCCAGTGTCTTTGTTTGAGAGTCAAAGAACTGCACTGTCCTCTCTTCAATTCCTTGTGGATTGAATATATTGTCATTATCCACTTGAAACCTTCAACATGACCAATCTTGTGTAGGATGAGGCGTTATTAGTCGAGTGCCTTCAATGTCAAATCCATCTTGATATTCAATTGACTCTTGAAGTAACCGCACTAGGTTCATTAAAATCGGTAACCTTTTCTCCATCCAAATCCTCACTCTGTTCATCTTCAGTTTGTGCAGTTGGACTCTACAATATGGAATGTACTTGGTTCATCAGTCAGCCTACTAGCACTCAGAGTAATACCTTCATTGATCAATGCCTCCAGATCATCCATGGTGAGATCCAGAGATCCTCATCCATTTCTCCAATCTACCGCCCTCAAAGAGACTTACCAGATCCGATGGACTGTTATGCAGATGGTTCATGTGCCAGCCAGCAGCCCCACTTGATTCTCCTGGTCCAGGAGGAAAGTCTCTCTACTATCCGATGATGAGGAAGAATCATCAGGGACCATCTCTTGGATCTCTAAACTTGATACCTCCTCCTTCTTTACTCATCAAATAAATCCATCAATCTTGATTGCGTTAGGTTGTATCAATCGATCCACCAAGTTCTCCACTCCCAGTTTTCCAAAAGCCCATTCTTCAAGATCTGTCATTGGTTCAGCAGCTGGCTTTTGTCTTTTGTAGAAACCAAACTTCCACTGCAAGTAGTCAGCAATTTGCTGAAGTTTGGGATCTACAAACTCCTTTGTTTTCTTTCTTTGTTTCACATGCCTTTCAAATGGCATGAAGGATCTCCTAGGAGCAATTCCAGTACCTTGTTGACCTCCAAAGGTTCCAACAAGTTGATTCAAAGTTTCTTCAACAGATGTTTGAAAGTCGATGAGTTCTGTGATTGTAAATTTGTGCCTACTACTTCCATCTGTACCACACTTGGTTCCCCCTGACTTACATGCTCATCAGCAGGTTAGCAGAGACTGCTCTTCCCCCTGAGTTCTTGCCACACTTGCAGGGTCTTCAACCAAGTCTTGATTCACTTCACCAACCACCACAAAGAGTTCAGTTCGAGTTCGAGTTCGAGTGGTTTGTTTGTGGTTCTTCAAGAGATACTACAAAGAGCTCAAGGTCGATGAGCTCGTCAGTATATCTTCAACAGTTTGCTCAAAAACAACTCATCCCGGCATCGATCGAGACTTGACACCCTCTTGGGATGAGGAGTCGATAATCACCACAGCGGAATGATAGTTAAGGGCTCACCTCAACACCTCTTCTTCCTCTTCTACTGATGCCTCTTCTTGGGCCCTCTGTGCCTCCAAATTCTTCAATTCTTTCCCTTTGCCATGCTTTTTCTTTTTGGAAATCTCCTTCATTCTTTTGGAGAGAGGTTCATCATCATCTTTTCCAGTCACAACAGAGTTCCTCTTTCTGCTGGCTTCTTTCTGTTGTTCTCTCAAAATTTCAACAACAGTTTTCCTTGTAGTTACAGCAGGGTCAGTAACCTCCACTTGACCCTCAGCAGACTCAAAGTGATGCATGGCTTTTTTCCTTTCTTGTTTTCTTTGAAGGCTTTGAACCTTCAGTCACTTTCTTTGTATTTCCACTTTTTCTTTTCTCAGTAGCTTTCATGGGTGCAGCAGGTTTGATAGATATCTTCTTAGTTTGCTGAACCTGTTCACCACCAGCATCACCATCATCATCATCATCATTATCATCACCAGCAGCCTCTTCAGCAACCTCTTCATCATCATCTAGACCAGGAATAGCTTGATTAATTTCCTTCTTGTATCTAGACTGATTAATATTCTCAGGTTCAAGATCAGGAACTGCCAATGATTCAGCAGGGTCTGAATCATCAAACCTAAGGGTAAGGCCTTTGATTTCCTTTTCCCTAGTTTCTCCTCCTTGGCTACTTCATATAATGAATGAAATAACCAGCCCAATCAAACCTCATGCTCCTGCAGATGATTATCATCAGCTCTATCTTGGGTCCTGATAGAGTATACATACTGCCAACTAGCCCAAGTATGTTCTTCGCAATGAGCTTGCTCAGCAGACTGTACTCATTTCCAATGTGTCTGCAGCTTGATGCCTAGTCTGGATTTGGTGGTCGCATTTGTTTTAATCGATCAACAAATGCCAATTTGTCCAATCCCATTGCTTCGTGATTGACTGAACCATCCACCACTTCTTCAAATCCAAACACTTCCTCGAGTAGACTAGAGGAGATTACAAGCTCCTCAAAGATTCCTGATAGTCTTGAATGCTTCAGTTCCTTCTTCCACAACCATATTCTTCCAGAAATCAATAACATTGGTGTATGAGATTGTTTCTAATCTGATATTGAGTTTGTTCTCCAAGCCTACAAACCTCCTTATTCTTCGACCTATATTCATAGCCAACTCTGTTTGTTTTGCATCAACAACATAGCCTCTCACACTTTGGCTTGATTCGATTTGAACTTCAATCCTTTCCGCCATTGAAATAAGAAAAAGATGAAGAAAAATTACTCTCAAATCTGTGTTCACACAATGTAGGATTTGCAGAGATAAAGCAGAAAATGCAAGTAGAGAGTCCGCTGTATAACAGTCTGATTATATAGATAGTAGGTGGTTGAAACTGTCAGTGCACGTACATCCATGTCAACCATGATTAATCTGAATAAATGCTGGCTTGACACGTGTTCCATAACGTATGATAACCGTTAGATCGTGTTAACTGCGGTTGTTAAAAGATAAAATAAATATCCCGCCAATATGCTTTTAGACTTTAATAACTTTGACTGTGTAACGTTCCATCCAACAGGGTGATCCTCAGCAGGGTGGCCTCGGCGATCTCTTGATAAGAAGGCTTGGCCTTCACACAAAGTACTCTGGCCGATCCTTGTTTTCTTCTTGTTTTGTTCAATTGATAATACAAGATGAAGTTTAATACCAATGACCCGATCTGTCAAGTGAGCTCACCCAAAATGACAAAGACCAATCCCCTTGGCAACCTCATTTGCTCAATTGTCCAAACATAAGTACATGGAATTGTTGATACCAATGACTAATCTGCTAAGTGAGCTCACCCAACATAGCAAATACTAATCCCCTTGGTGAATTCCAAAGACATTCTTTGAATATCGATCCAACCTTTATGATTCCAAGTTCGAGTCCTTAATTTAGCAAATCTTTCACTATCAAGTGGCTTAGTGAAAATATCGGCAAGTTGATCTTCATGAGGATGTATAGAACCACCACATCTTTCTTTTCAACATGATCTCTTATAAAATGATGTCTCACATCAATGTGCTTGGTTCTAGAGTGCAAAACAGATTTTCGTAATTG